>JAHRHZ010000014.1:62825228-62842475 GCA_024137785.1 Ginglymostoma cirratum
GATAACAAGCATGGGGCTGGATGAACACAGCAGGTCAAGCAGCATCATAGGAGCAGGAAAACTTGACGTTTCGGGCCTAAACCCTTCATCATATCTCTGATACAATTTTAACCCCAGGAGGAGATGAGCTTGCTTTTGTCCTGATAATTACTGGAAATTTCTGAAAGCAATCACTTTGCACGTTCTGGTTTGATATTTCTGAAGAAGGGTCTCGGCCCGAAACGTCAGCCTTCCTGCTCCTCTGATGCTGCTTGGCCTGCTGTGTTCATCCAGCTCTACACCTTGTTATCCCTGGTTTGACAGGAGTTGTTTAAAAAAAAATGAAAAGATTAAAGTTAAAAATAAACAAGGCAGACCACAGGCAAGGCCTGACATGGTCTGGAGGCTTGGTGCAGGTGCAGACTGGGTTGGAAGGACTGTTTTTGAACTTCTTATTTCTCTATTTTTCTAATTTTTTTTTGTTATTTTGTACCTAAGATGGTGCTACAGTCTGTAATGTTGGACTTTTTATTTCTTTATTCCTATTTTTTTCCTAAAAGTTGTTCTTAAGAATCTGTACCTCGGTACCTTTTTACCTCAGGTCGTTCTGTAAGTGGCAACTTGTAAACTTTTCACTGTACTCATTTGAATATATGTGACAATAAAACTAATTCTAATTTTAATTCAAGGGAAATGCTTCAGGAACCTGAAGCACAAAGGGACTTGGGAGTCCGAGTTCAGAATTCACTTAAGGTTAACATGAATGTTCAGCTGGCAGTTAGGAAGGCAAATGCAATGTTAGCATTCATTTCCAGAGGGCTAGAATACAAGAGCTAAAACTGCATAAGGGTCAAGTCAGACTGTATTTGGAACATTGTCAACAGTTTTCGGCCAAACATCTCGGGAAGGATGTGCTGGCATTGGAGGGTGTCCACAGGAGTTTTATAAGAATGATCATGGGGATGAAGGGCTTGTCGTATGAGGAGTAGTTGAGTTTAGAAGGGTGAGGAGGGATGTCCTTGAAACGTATAGAATGCTGAGAGGACTGGATAGAGTGGATGCGGAGAAGATGTTTCCACTAGTAGGAGAAATTAGGACCTACAGGCACAACCTCAAAGTGAGGGGGTGGCCCTTTAGAACAGAGGTGAGGTAGAATTTCTTCAGCCAGAAGTTGGTGAATCTGTGGAACTCATTGCTGCAGAAGGCTGTGGAGGCCAAGTCATTGAGTGTATTTAAGACAGAGATGGACAGGTTCTTGATTAGTAAGAGGATTATGGGTTGGGGGAGAAGGCAGTGCAATGGAGTTTAGAACCATAACAGTCTTGACTGAAATGTGCAGTAGACTGGATAGGCCGAGTGGCCTAATTCTTCTCCTATACCTTCTGGTCTTATAGGATCTGTCACTTTCTGCCGTCTGGGCATTATGTTGCATACTCTAGCAGTTCAATGTCTCTGTAAAGCATTTGAAAGGATGACTATCTGGTGAAAGATAAGAACTGATTTCTGTACATATCACTATGAGCAGAATTACCAGTGCTTCAGTATACATCTTGCAACCACTACTATCTCATTTAGAGCCTGGCTTTGCAAACTGATGTCCTCCTATGGAGACATCCAAAGAGAACAGCAAAAACATTGCCCCGTGTTAGACTCCTGAAGGAGTGATCTGAGGAAGGGTCACTGAACCCGAAACATTAACTCTGTTTTTTCTTCACGGATGCTGCCAGGCCTGCTGAGCTTTTCAAGCAACTTCTGTTTTTGTTCCTGATTTACAGCATCTGTTGTTCTTTCGGGTTTCATTTAGAATTTAACCCACTGCCACATCTCTTCTAGGTGTGCCCACATTGAAGAAGTTCTGCGCCTCTCTCCAATGGGATTTCCGTTCCAATCTTTCTTCTTGCCCACTGACATTAATTTCACTGTCACTCCTGGTGTTTGACCAGGTATTTGCTAAAACTCGTTTCCACAGCCATATCACATTCCTCAGTGACTGCCTCCGGCTCAGAATCACCCCACGTGGATTCCAACTGAAGTTTCATCCTTCATGTTTTGAATTCTCCCAGGATTACAGATAAAAAAAGTCTAAGGAAGGGTTACCAGATCCGAAACGTTAACTCTGATTTTATCTTCACACATGCTGCCAGACTTGCTGAGCTTTTCCAGCAACTTCTGTCTTTGTTCCAGTGATCCTATTGGGAAGAAGGTAACATGCTCACTAATTTGTGGCAGAATCAATCTAATAAAATCAGAGCTCCTTAACCATGTATCCTTTAAAACCTTCCAAAATACCACCCCCATATATTTTAAGAACTATTATCCATATTGCCTTGTCCAAATGGTCCCTCAAGACCTGCAGTTCTTTAATCAGTAGCTCTTCGCTGAGTGACTGTGAATAGTTGGAGGCCTTGATATGCATGATTGCAGAAAGATGGTCCTATGGATGCCATGCTTTCCTGGATATAAATCCCTCTCAAGATGCCAGACAAAATGTCACTGAAATCCCAGACAATAGTCACAAATCTTGTGCAAAGTTGGGCAATATTTCCACCTAGGTGTGATGCTCTACTTATATCCTGATGCCAGCAGGTTTCTGGACAAGGTCAGCTACAAGACTAGAAACACAGCCTGTTACCACTATTTTACACCTTCACTGTAATTTCTATTTGCCAGTGTTCCCTCCACTTGAAATGTTATTCCTCCCAGGATATGATCTATAAATAAGCCAATATGTGCCTGAGCGTAAATGAAGTTGTGGGTGAATCAGTGGCCAGAGTTTGACAGTGTTAGGCTGCACCCCGGGGTTCTGAAGGAGATAGTTGAGGAGATTGTGAAAGCATTAGTAGTGATCTTTTGAGAATCATGGGAATCAGTGAGGGTCCCAGACGACTGGAAAGTGGCTTTTCAGGGTGGCAGCCGGCAACTAGTGGAGTTCCACAGGGTTAATGTCAGTGTTAGGATGCAGATTCAATTGGCAGTTAGGAAGGCAAATGCAGTGTTAGCATTCATTTTGAGAGTGATAGGCTACAAGAGCACAGATGTACTAGTGAGGCTGTATAAGGCTCTGGTCAGACTGCATTTGGAATATTGTGAGCAGTTTTGGACTACATATCTAAGGAAGGATGTGCTAGTTTTGGAGTAGATCTAAAGGAGGTTCACAAGAATGATCCCGGGAGTGAACAGCTTGTCATATGAGGTGTAGTTCAGGATCCTGGGTTTGTACTCAATGGAGTTTAGAAGGATGAGGGGTGGATCTCATTGAAACTTATTGAAAGCCCTGTAAAGAATGATACGTGGAGGAGACATTTCCACTAGTAGGAGAGACTAGGACCTGAGGGCACAACCTCAGAGTGATGGGATGACCCTTTAGAACTGAGATGAGCTAGAATTTCTTCAGCCAAAGAGTGTTAGATCAGTGGAACTCATTGCTGCAGAAGGCTGTGGAGACCAAGTCATTTAAGACAGAGATAGACAGTTTCTTGACTGGTAAGGAGATCAAGAGCTGAGGAGAGAAGGCAGGAGAATGGAGCTGAGAAACATATCAGCCATAATTGAAAGGTAGAGCAGACACAAAGGGCTGAATGGCCTAATTCTTCCCCTATATCTTATGGTCTCACCATCTCTGGTTTTATCTTCAATCTTTTGCTTCCTAGATTACAACATTTGGAACTTCTGATGAGAAAGCAATCAGGATTGCAATAGGTCTGCAGTTACGGTAGGCATTCTTCATCGGTTCTTTTGATATTTTCAGTATAACATGTGTTAGTTGTATGAACATTCCTGGAAACATATTGGCTAAGCTTGGCAGACTGACTGTAGGCTCACTGTCTCCCAATTCTAGATTCACAGCTGCAAGGGCAAGGTTTGTACCAAAAATTCCAGAGCTCTTCCTTATGATGCATTATTGCTCCTATGTCTGGAGTCCTTCTATTGCGGCTGTGACCTCTTGGCATTCTGCGCACCAAGAATGATTATTCAGATTGACAGCAACAATTCCAAGATCTTGTGATAGCATTCTGCGAACATTCAAAGAATGATTACTACCAGACTGCCTTTGGAAAAATTTTTAGCTCTTGCATTTTAATACAAGTTTTATATCCTTCCTTCCTTTCAAAGCAGCTAAATCCAGTGAAGAGAAAAAGTCCTCTTTGCACCCACAGTTTTCCCTAACACACACTCCCATCCCCGACCCCACTTTCCTTTATTGCCAGTTTTATCATGCTTAGCATAAAGCGTAACAACTGTTAGTAGAACCTCTGATGGCTCCGGATATACATTCGTTCACATGTAGAGATCACAATTCTACCGCTGTTCCAATTCAGAGCAGGAACCCTGGGATTTCTGACCCAGTTGTTCTAAGTTTTCTCTTATTCTAACTTAAATGATCTCACTGGATTTCTTCCCCTGTTTTGGTTCTGCCATGTATCTGGGAAACCTTCTAGCAGTGGGCCCTTGACTGGTTGGTCAATCACAGTTTGTTCCTGGACCGGTAGTTGGCAGTTGTTTACTTCTGGGCCAGTTGGTCTCTGGAAGGTTACTGACCCCTTCCAACTTTTCTGTTGAAGTTATGTTTGAGATGTACATGTATATAGGCTCAAAAGTGGAACACCTATGCTCGGTTCGCGACAAACAACTGCACTTCCGAGTCACTAACCACTTCAACTCCCCTCCCACTCCCTAGACGACATGTCCATCCTGGGCCTCCTCCAGTGCCACAACGATGCCACCCGAAGATTGCAGGAACAGCACCTCATATTTTGCCTGGGAACCCTGTAGCCCAATGGTATCAATGTGGACTTCACAAGCTTCAAAATCTCCCCGCCCCCTCATCCCAAAGCCAGCCCAGCTTGTCCCCACCTCCTTGACCTGTCCGTCTTCCCTTGAATGACCAACCCCCATCCTAACTCCCCACCTACACTCACCTTTACTGGCTCCATCCCTGCCTCCCTGACCTGTCCGTCTTTTCTCCCACCTATCCGCTCCTCCCACCTCAACCCCCACCCCCACCTACCAGCCTCGTCCTCACCTCCTTGACCTGTCCGTCTCCTCTCCACCTAGCTGCTCCTTTATCCATCTTCCATCTATCTCCCCCTCACTCTCTATTTATTTCAGAATCCTGTTCCCCTCCCCCATTTCCAAAGAAGGGTCCAGACCTGACATGTCAGCTTTCCCGCTCCTCTGATGCTGCTTGGCCTGCTGTGTTCATCCAGCTCTGCACCTTGTTATCTCTCTGGCTCAAAAGTGAAGTTGGTTGCTTGAGAACAACATACACATTTTCAACTTCATTAAGTGTGTTGCATTGTAGTGTAATTTGTAAGATTCCTTTTCTTCTGTTCCACCTACTTCTTGCTGTCTTTTCTGTAGGCTGCAGAAAAGGTCATAAGAAACATTTATGCATTAGCATGTCCTTAGACTTCCTTGCAAATAACTTTTTGTGGCTTGCCTGTGAACATCAGAGTTCTAAATCAGGCAGTGCCTGATCAGGAACCTCTTCCACATCCTCATCATTGGAATTGGCATTGTGATCCAAGAGATTCCCACTGATCAATGCTTACCCTTTGGCAGTACCAGTGTTTACAGTGTACAGCAGAACATCAAGATATGCAAGGCAATCAATGGAGTTTGATGAGGGAGCCCACAGACCGATCTAAGCATCTGAGTTACATCTTCAAGAGACCTATGGCCTGCTTAGTGGTCAACTGAGTTACTCCAAGGCACTTCTGCTTTGCATCTGTCCATGTCTTTCTCCCATGTCTGAGTAACCATGCCTTCAGAGGGTAGCCCTTGACTCCTAATAACTGTACAATAACAGCACACAGTGGCTCAGTGGTTAGCACTGCTGCCTCACAGCACCAGGGACTGGGGTTCAATTCCACCCTCAGGTGACTGTCTGTGTGGAGTTTGTACATGTTCCCTGTGTCTGCATGGATTTCCTCCAGGTGCTCCAGTTTCCTCCCACAGTCCAAAGATATGCAGGGTAGGTGGATTGCCATTAGCATTCAGGGATGTGTAGATTAGGGGGATGGGTCTAGGTGGGATGCTCTGAGGGTTGGTGTGGACTTGTTGGGCTGAAGGTCCTGTTTACACACTGTAGGGATTCTATGAGCTATTTCCAGCTTTCAACTAATTCCATTTTCCACAGAGTGGTAGCATTGCATTACTATCTCCAAGCACTGACTTAAATCTCAAAGACTTTCTTTAATCCATCACCAACAATAAAGACTTTTCCAATGATTTTTGTTACAAATCTGCTGGAACACTTAGATGGCTGCAGGATGCATACTCTCAATGATAGCCTCTCTCCCTCTTATATTCAGCTGTGGTAGCTCAAAGGCTAAGCAGCATTCTTTTTTATTCATTCATGGGATAAGATACTATTGGCCAAGCTAGCATTTATTACCCAGAGGGCAGTTAAGAGTCAACCACATTGTTGTGGATCTGGAGTCATATGGTAGTTTCCCTCCCTAAAGGATATTTGTGAACATTAGTGACATTAGCATTGTCTCACAGATGACCACAGAGAACTTCAAACTGCCTCTCATACTCATTGATTGGCAGGGAGGCCTATAATTTGATCTCACAAATGTCTTCCCCAGGACTCTTCCCATGGCAATGTGAAACACATCAACTTTGCATCAATGGTGCAATCCTTGCAGAAATGCAATCATTAATACCAATTCTCTCTCTCCTTAGAAGTTAGTGGACAGTTTACAAAACAACTCCTTACATTCAATACAAAAACATCTTTCTGGAATTTTGGGAAACTCAGAGCTTTATTTAGAAAAGGTAGTGAATGTTGAAGTTGATTGATGGGTCACTAAATCAAGTGAACTGCTTTCTCCTGGATTGTGTCAAGCTTCTTGAGCTGTTTTTGGAGCTGAACTCATCCAGACAGGTAGAGACTTTCCATCACACTCCTGCCTCATGGATGGTAGACTGGCTTTGAGGAGACAAGGGGGTGAATTACCCACTGCAGGATTTCTAACTTCTGACCTAATAGTACTGTCAACAACTTGGTCCACTGTTTAGCTGAGAGTAAACTGATAGGGTGGAAATTGCTTGGCTTGAATTTGTCCTACTTTCTGTGGACAAGATATACCTGGCCAATATTCCACAATTCTGCCATTGATGATGACTCACACCATCTCATGAATGGCAGTTTTGAGTTACTAGTTATGTTCAAAGGCTATCACACTTAGCATGATGGCACTGCCACACAACATGATGAAGGGTATCCTCAATGTGAAGAGTGGATTCCATCTCCATAAGGACTATGTGGTGGTCAGTTCTACCGGTACTGTCATCTTGGATGCATCTGCAGCTGGTAGACTGGTGAGGATGATGTCAAGTAAGTTTATCCTCTTTGCTGCTTCCTTTGCTCTAGCCACACACCCAGTCAAGCAGCTATGTCCAGCAACATCCAGCCAAAACTGGTGCCACCAAGCCACTCTTGGAAATGGACATAGGATTCCCCTATGCAGATACATTCTGCGCCCTTGCCACCCTCATGCACTTTCTAAATAGTGTTCAACATTGAGAAATACCACTTCATAAGTGAGAGGGTTGTAGTAGGTTGTAATGAGCAAGATCTTGCCTATATTTGATCTGAATGCCATCCCCTATTGCCAATTCCTTCGCCTCTGCCGCATCTGCTCCCAGGATGAGGCATTCCACTCCCGTACATCTCAGATGTCCTTGTTCTTCAAGGACCGCAACTTCCCCCCCGCAGTGGTCGAGAACGCCCTCGACCGTGTCTCCCGCATTTCCTGCAACTCATTCCTCACATCCCCTGCTTTAGAATACTGTGTCCAATTTTGGGCCCCACACCTCAGGAAGGACATACTGGCACTGGAGCGTGTCCAGCGGAGATTCACACGGATGATCCCTGGAATGGTAGGCCTAACATACGATGAACGGCTGAGGATCCTGGGATTGTATTCATTAGAGTTTAGAAGGTTGAGGGGAGATCTAATAGAAACTTACAAGATAATGCATGGCTTAGAAAGGGTGGACGCTGGGAAGTTGTTTCCGTTAGGTAGGGATACTAGGACCCGTGGGCACAGCCTTAGAATTAGAGGGCGTCAATTTAGAACGGAAATGAGGAGGCATTTCTTCAGCCAGAGAGTGGTGGGCCTGTGGAATTCATTGCCACGGAGTGCAGTGGAGGCAGGGACGTTGAATGTCTTCAAGGCAGAGATTGATAAATTCTTGATCTTGCAAGGAATCAAGGGCTACGGGGAGAGTGCGGGTAAGTGGAGTTGAAATGCCCATCAGCCATGATTAAATGGCGGAGTGGACTCGATGTGCCGAATGGCCTTACTTCCACTCCTATGTTTTACGGTCTTATGGTCTTAATAACAACCAAAAAAGAATCCCCTCATCCTCACGTACCACCCCACTAACCTTCGGATCCAACGCATCATCCTCTGACACTTCCGCCATCTGCAATCCGACCCCACCACCAAAGACATTTTTCCCTCCCCACCCTTGTCTGCTTTCCGGAGGGACCACTCTCTCCGTGACTCCCTTGTCCACTCGACACTCCCCTCCAGCCGCACCACACCCGGCACTTTCACCTGCAACTGCAGGAAGTGCCTCCTCTACATCGGGGAAACCAAGTGGAGGCTTGGGGACCGCTTTGCAGAACACCTGCGCTCGGTTTGCAACAAACAACTGCACCTCCCAGTCGCGAACCATTTCAACACCCCCTCCCATTTCTCAGATGACATGTCCATCTTGGGCCTTCTGCAGTGCCACAATGATGCCACCCGAAGGCTGCGGGAACAGCAACTCATATTCAGCCTGGGAACCCTGCAGCCCAGTGGTATCAATGTGGATTTCACAAGCTTCGAAATCTCCCCTCCCCTATCCGCATCCCAAAACCAGCCCAGCTCGTCCCCACCTCCCTAACCTGTTCTTCCTCTCACCTATCCCCTCCTCCCACCTCAAGCCCCACCCCCATCTCGTACGTACTAACCTCATCCCACCCCCTTGACCTGTCCGTCCTCCCTGGACTGTCCTATCTCCTCCCTACCTCCCCACCTACACTCACCTTTACTGGCTCCATCCCCGCCTCTTTGACTTGTCTGTCTCCTCTCCACCTATCCTCTCCTCTACCCATCTTCTATTCGCCTCCCCCTCTCTCCTTATTTATTTCAGAACCCTCTTCCCCTCCCCCATTTCTGATGAAGAGTCTAGGCCCGAAACGTCAAGCTTTCCTGCTCCTATGATGCTGCTTGGCCTGCTGTGTTCATCCAGCTCCACACCTTGTTATCTCTAATAGACTTCACGGCATCCAGAATCAATGTTGATGAGTCGGTGGCAACTGCGTACCTCTGTGCTGCCACTTCTGGTGTGTTTGTCCCATTGGTGGGACAAGAAACACCCTAGCCTGGGGATGGCCTTTTCTAAGTCTCGGTCTGTAAGGTATGATTCTGACAGTACCATCACGTATGGCTGAAAAAAGAACAATACAGCACAAGAACAGGCCCCTCAGCCCTCCAAGCCTGCGTCACCACATTTTGCCCTTCTGTACTAACTGCCTTCACTTACAGGATCTGTAGCTCTCTGTTCCCTTCCTATTCATGTATTTGTCCAAGTGCTTCTTGAATGCCACTATTGTGCCTGCTTCCACCACCTCCTCTGGCAATGTGTTCCAGGCACTAATCACCACTTGTGTGAAAAACCTCCCTTGCACACCTTCCCCTCGAGCCTTGAACCTGTGTCCCTGAGTAATTGACCCCTTCACCCTGAGAAAAAGCCTCATACTTTCCACTCTATCCATGCCATTCACAACCTTATAAACTTCTATTAGGTCGCCCCTCAATTTCCTGCATTCCAGTGAAAACAAACCCAGTCTAGCCAACCTTTCTTTATTGCTAAAATCACCCATACCAGGCAACATCCTGATAAACTTTTTCTGTACCCTCTCCAAAGCATCCACCTCCTTCTGGTAGTGTGGTGACCAGAACTGTACTCAATATTCCAAAGTGTGGCCTAACTAAAGTTCTACAGAGCTGCAGCACAACTTGTCTATTCTTATACTCAATGCCCCTTCCAATGAAGGCAAGCATGCCATAAGGCTTTTTTACTATCTTATCTACCTACGCTGCCACCTTCAATGATCCGTGGTCTTACACATCCAGATCCGTCTGAATATCAATACTCTTAAGGTTCTGCCATTCACTGTACAATTTCCACCTGTACTTGACCTTCCGAGGTGCATCACCTCACATCTGTCCGGATTAAACTCCATTTGCCATTTTTCTGCCCATGCCTCCAATTGATCTATATCCTGCTGTATTCTCTGACAATCCTCCTCACTATCTGCAACTTCACCAATCTTTATATCCCCCGCAAACTTATTAATTAGACCAGCTACAATTTTGTCCAAATCATTTACGCAGACTACAAACAGTAGAGGTCCCAGCACTGATCCCTGTGGAACACCACTAGTCACAGACCTCCATTCTGAAAAGCATCCTTTCACCGTTATCCTCTGTCTCTTATGATGAAGCCAATTCTGTATCCATCTTACCAACTCACCCAATACCATGTGACTTCACCTTTTGTACCAGACTGCTTGAGGGACCTTGTCAAAGGCTTTACTGACGTCGATGTAGACAACATTAACCATTTTTCCCTCATTAATCATCCTCACCACCTCCTCAAAATACTCAATCAAGTTAGTGAGGCACAACCTCCCCCACACAAAACCACGTCGTCTATCGCTAATAAGTCCATTTGCTTCTAAATGCATATAGATCTTGTCCCTGAGAATCTTTTCCAATAATTTCCCTACCACCGGTGTGAGACTCATAGGCCTGTAATTTCCAGTATTATCCCTGCTACCCTTCTTAAACAATGAGACAATGAGAGTGTCGTGGATAGCACGTATGAACAGGTGATCACACTGCAGTCTGGGATCCACAGGCAGGAAGGGAATGGGTGACCACCAGGCAGAGCAGGAGGGCTAAGCAGGCAGTGTGGCTATTCCCCTGCAAAACAGATATAGTGTTTTGGATACTGTTGAAGGGAATGGCCTCTTAGGGGATAACAGCAGCAGCCGAATTCATGGCACCATGGTTGGCTCTGCTGCAGAGGGAGGGAGAGACAGGCATAGAAATGCTATAGTTATAGGAGATTCAATTGTAAGGGGAACAGATATTCGTTCCTGTGGCTGCAAATGAGAGTGCAGGATGGTGTGTTGTTTCACTGGTGCTGGGGTCCTGGGTGTCTCGGTGCAGTTGCAGGACATTCTGGAGGGAGAGGCCGAACAGCCAGTAGTAGTGGTTCACATTGGTACTAACGACATAGGTAAAGAAAGTGATAAGGTCCTAAAAACAGAACATACAGAACTAAGAAGAAGTCAAAATATATGACCTCAAAGGTAATTATCTGAGGATTACTACCAGTGCCACCAGCTAGTCAGAGTAGAAACAGCAGAAATATAGGATGAATACATGGCTGTAAAGATGGCGTGAGGCGGGGGGTTTCAGGTTCGAGGGGAATTGGGACCAGTTTGGGGGACATGGGACCTGTGCAAATTGGACGAGTTATACCTGGGCAGCACCGGCACTGATGTACTTGTGGGGCTGTGGGGGGGGAATTGTACGTGGTAGAGTGGTTGGGGAGGGTTTAAATTGGTGTGGTAGGAGGATGGGAACCAGAGGAGTAGGGCAGTAGAGGCAGAAATTGAGGGAGAGGTGGAAACCAAGGCAAACATGACTAAGAACAGAAACAAACAGGGAAGCTGCTGAAAAGAGCAGGAGAGGTGGTCAGAAATGCATATGTTTCAATGCAAGAAGTATAATAGGCAAGCTAGATGAACTTAGAGCTTCGGTTAGTACTTGGAACTATGACATTATTGCGATTACAGAGACTTGGCTAAAAGAGGGACAAGACTGGCAGCTGAATGTCCCAGGATTTAAAAGTTTCAGGCATGATAGAAAGGGATGTAAAAGGGGTGGGGCAGTTGCATTACTGGTAAAGGAATATCTCACAGCTGCACTGAGGGAGGGGCAAAACGAATAGAACTCAGGAATAGTAAAGGTGAAATCACAATGCTGGAGGTATACTACAGGCCTCCCAAGTGCCAGAGGGAGATAGAGGAGAGAATATGGAGACAGATTTTGGAAAGATGTAAATACAGCAGGGTGGATGATTTTAACTTCCCCTGTACTGACTCACTACAAGCTAGGGGCTTGGATGGTGCAGCTTTTGTAAGGACCATTCAGGAGGGATTCTTGATACAATATGTAAACCGTCCAACCAGGGAAGGGATTTCCTGCTCCTATGATGCTGCTTGACCTGCTGTGTTCATCCAGCCCCATGCTTGTTATCAAGGGATTATACTAGACCTGGTTTTGGGAAGTGAGCCCAGCCAGGTGAGTGAATTTTTGGTAGGAGAGCATTTCAGGAGAAGTGACCATAATGCTATGAGTTCTAAAATACTCATGGATAGGGATAAAAGGAGTCCTCGGGGTGAAGGTGTTAAATTGGGGGAAGGCAAGCTGCAACAATATTAGGCAGGAACTGGAGAATTTTGATTGGAGGCAGCTGTTTGAGGGTAAATCTACATCGGACGTGAGGGAGTATTTCAAATGGCAGTTGATAAGAGTTCAGGAGAGGCATATTCTTGCGAGAATGAAGGATAGGTATAACAAGTTATGTGAATCTTGGGTGACCAGGGATGTTACGACTTTGGTCAGAAAAAGAAAGGAATCAGACGTAAGGTCTAGGAGGATGGGAACTGATGAAGCCCTTGAAGCATATAAGAAAAGTAGGAAAGAGCTTAAACAAGGAACTAGAAGGGTTAAAGTGGGTCATGAAAAGTTACTAGCAAACAGGATTAAGGATAATCCCTAGGCTTTTTATATATAAATGAAAAGCAAGAGGGATGGTAGCCAGGGAAAGGTTTGGCCTGCTCAAGGACAAGGGAGAGAATCTGTGTGAAGAACCAGAAAACGTAGGTAAGGTCCTAAACAAATACCTTTTTATTCATTTGTGGGATGTGGACGTCGCTGGCTGGTCAGCATTTCTTGCCCGTCCCTAGTTGCCCTTGAGAAGATAGTGATGACCTGACTTCATGAACTGCTGCAGCCCACCTGCTGTAGATTGACCCACAGTACCATTAGGGAAGGAATTCCAGGATTTTGACCCAGTGACAGTGAAGGAACAGTGATATATTTTCAAGTTAGGATGGTGAGTGGCTTGGAGGGGAACTTGCAAGTGGTGGTGTTCCCATATGTCTGCTGCCCTTGTCCTTCTAGATGGACTAGGTTGTGGGTTTGGAAGGTGCTGTCTGAGGATCTTTGGTGAATTTCTGCAGTGCATCTTGTAGATAGTACACACTGCTGATACTGAGCATCGGTGGTGGATGGAGTGAATACTTGTGGATGTAGTGCCAATCAAGCAGGTGCTTTGTCCTGGATAGTGTCAAGCTTCTTGAGTGTTGTTGGGGCTGCACTCATCCAGGCAAGTGGGGAGTATTCCATCACAATCCTGACTTGTGCCGTGTAGATGGTGGACAGGCTTTGAGGACTCAGGAGGTGAATTACTCACCGCAGTATTCCAAGCTTCTGACCTGCTTTTGTAGCCACTGTGTTTATCTGATGAGTCCAGTTAAGTTTCTGGCCAATGGTAACCCCCAATGGTTGATAGTGGGGGATTCAGTGATAATAACACCATTGAATGTCAAGGGGTGGTGGTCAGATTGTCTCTTATTGGTGATGGTCATAGCGCGGCATTTGTGTGGTGCAAATGTCACTTGCCACATGTCAACCCGATTCTGGATATTGTATAGATCTTGTCGCATTTGAACACGGACTGCTTCAGTATCTGAGGAGTCACTTTGTGTCGGTATTCACCAAAGAGAAGGCTGTTGCTTGACTAGCCTGTGGAACATTTCCCCAAGTTTTGGCTTTAGTCCCCAGATGTCAGTAAAGAGGATTCTTCGGGCTTGGATTTAGCCATTATTGATTCTGGTGCCTTGGTCGATGCCAGGAAGTCTGTCTGGTTTTAATCCTTTCTTCAGACTTCTTAGCACCTTGATACAGATGTGTAACTTGTTAGGCCATTTCTGAGTATATTTAACGAGTCGATCACATTGTTGTGAGTATGGAGTCACTCATAGGCCAGGTTAGGTAAGGACAGCAGATTTCCTTCCCCAAAAATCTTAAGTGAACCAGATAGGTTTTATGACAATTGACAAAGATTTATGATCACCATTAGACCAGGTTCATACGACTTGATTTCAAATTTCACTATCTGTTACATTGGGATTCAAACTCTTGTTCCCAGAAACTGGGCTGGGTCTATGGATTACTAGTCTAGCAACAATACCACTACCTCACTGCCTCCCTTCAAATTCTTGAAATATTAACTACATTTTGCAATAACTAAGTTGTTCTAATTTGCTACCTTTTCCCTGCAAATGTTATACTCTTCCTTCCAAGCATGGGGTTTAATTCTGTGAATTGTAGTCACATTCTAAAGCCTTGACAAAGTGCAGTTATTTATGTGAATGTCAGCACACCATTCAATTGAGAGGTATTACTGGCAAGCTCAAAGTTGACTTCACCCAATGTTTACACATTATCACTTCATCAAATCAATGAATACTAATTCCATACACAAATCTGTGCCAATATTTACTCTCTCTAGTGCCTCAATCATCACTCTGGCTGAGTTCAACATAGATAAGATTGAGCCTAGGGTTTCCCTGAGTCACTCACTCACTCACTGGATCAACAATCTGATCTTTAAAAGGAGCTCTATTTTATTGAAAATATATCCATTGGGTACATTGTGTTATCCTTCCTTCTGACATTTTCTCGGGCAGAGACTACTGACTATTTGGAATCTAAAGCATATATTTGAATGCTGTGTCCCAGTTATGTCCTTTAGAGAATTACACTGATATGAGAAAGTTACACTTGGTGAACATTAGATGAGTGCTTGGGAGATAGGCTAAGTTGTTGAAAGGTATTAAGAAGGAAGGAACGCATTGAGTATTGCTTTTTAACAAGTGCCCACTTTATGAATGAATGAATGATTTTATTGTCACTAGTATTTTACAATAAAGTCCAGTGAAAAGCTTTCATCCATTGCCATAATATGGCGTTATTTTAATAGTTATAATAATACAAGGAAAATGAAAAGTTATTGCTGAAAGAGCAGTCAATTCACATTCAAGTTCTGAACTGGCTCAGAACCACGTCTGCCTTGCCACCGTCTATGCCGGACCCAGCTAACGTCAAAATTGCTGATACTCAGGTGCCATCTTTCGCTGCTGGGCCAATTCTCCTCTGAAACCTCCTCGCCACTATCTGCACCAGTCCCACCTAAGCCGTAGTCGTATCTCTCACCACTGGGGCCATCTTGTCGATGTCACTGTGATGCCCTTCTGCCACCATTCCATCGCCACCGGCACTGGACCCAACTAATGGCAAAGTTGCCAATCCTCAGGTGTAATCTTTTGCCGATGCACCTACCTCGCTAATGCCGCCTTCGCCAATGTAGCAGCTGCCAATTCCAATGCCGGGTCCTGTGGTTGCCCCAGAAATGTAGGGATGCACTCGCCGCTGCTATGAGATCTGTGCTGGGTCCACTCACTGCTGCCATGAGGTCCATGCTGGGCTCACTCTCTGGATTTACATTTCAGCATGAAAATCAACTCTTTTTTTCAGTCATATTATCTATTGGTAGGAGTTTACATGATGTGAGTTCTTATCTCGGGTATCCTCATCTTGGTATCAAGTCTTCCCTCAGTAGATGGCAATCTGTGCACAATGAGCTGCAATGCCACTCATTCCATTGATTAACAGTGTATCATTAATACTCGGATATCTTGTGTTCTGATAATGAAAAATGGCAATGTTCTGCTGCTGGTTCAACATTTCCAGCTTCAGGTTATATTAGGAGGTGATGGCCTCCTGGTATTATCACTAGATTATCAATTCACCAATTCAGACAGCACCTTCTAAACACACAACCACACCCATCTAGAAGCACAAGCACAGCAGATACACGGGAACACCACCACCTTCAAGATCCCCTCCAAGCCACTCACTATCCTGACTTGGAAATATACTGTTGTTCCTTCACTATCACTGGGTCAAAATCCTGAAATTTCCTCCCGGATGGCATTGCCGGTCAACTCACAACAGATTGCCTGCAGTGGTTCAATAGGCAGCTCACCACCACCTTCTCAAGGGCAACTAGGGACGGGCAATAAATGCTAGCCAGCCAGTGATGCCCACATCCCACAAATGAATTTAAAAAATCCAGAGTCCCAGGTAATGTTTGGGAGACTCAGATTCAAATCCTGCCACGGTGGAATTAGGAGTGTAATGATGTCCAAGAAACCATTGTAAGGGGAAAGCCTCATCTGGTTCACTAATATCCTTTCAGGCCCACATGGCCCACATGGGATTTCAGACCCAGAGCAATGTGACTGACTCTTAGCTGCCCTCTGGGCAATAACTGCTGGCCTACTAATGACATCAACATCCCATGAATGAATAATAATAAAATGTACATACTTCTTCATATATGCTCACAGTATTTTCATGCATGAATAATGGAAATGATTAGATGGTAAGGTGCAAAACTTGATTTTAAGTACACTTCAACTGAAAGTCTATGTACCTGGGACTTCCAAGAGGTAGTTCAATTTTCACCAACGCTCGAAATAAATGGTCCACATACTCAACCCAGATGCTGGGAAGATGCATGGCAAATAATTTTGCAAATTAAGAATGTGGTAGTCTTGATCACAGTAGGGTTTGTGTTTACCTTACCTACTTCTCTCTCTGTTTCGTTCTCTTATACATCATTCATATTCATTCATATCCTGAGCATAACCCTCTGCAGCATTGCCAATTGCTCGCTAACAATCTCCACATGAACTCATGTCCCTCACTTCGACATTCATGTGATCAAGGATTTCATGGTTATTTTAATACATGAATACGTATCATAGAGTCATATCCAGTTGTCCAATTGCTGATTCGTTACTATCATCTTCTAAAACAGCAGAATTCCAAAAGAACTAGCAAGTGAGAGCATGGTTTCTGCTGAAAGTACAACAGGAGATTGGGTATTGCTTAATGGAAATACTTTACCTCTTTGCTCCAAGAGATTCTCAAGGATACTCAGATTATGTTTTTGTTTAGTAAAAACCGAAAGCACTGTGGGTGCTGTAAATCAGAGTTGCTGGAAAAGCTCAGCAGGTCTGGCAGCATCTGTGAAGGAAAAAACAGAGTTAAC
>JAHRHZ010000014.1:62842575-62871415 GCA_024137785.1 Ginglymostoma cirratum
CAGACCTGCTGAGCTTTTCCAGCAACTTTGTTTTTGTTCATGTTTTTGTTTAGTCAGATTATAGATGCTTCCAAAACGTTAAAATTCTGTCCAGCAACAAGCATGGGAGCTTTGGAATGCCATACCTCATCTGGGTGCACAGCGGCATTTTAAAGATGATGGAGGTGCAAGGGATGCTGGGCTTTCAGCAGATCTCCATTGAGCGTCGAGTTGTTCCAGAAATAGCACATGCTAAGATAGAGCTGTGTGAGAGACGCCCTAGGGCGTGATGGATAATTAATGAAACAAAGTGAGAAACTTCACTAGGCCTTGCAGTAAGAAACCCTCCAAAAAACTCAATACAATTTGGAGTGAGACCAAAAAAGTGTAACATTCAGCCCCGAGACATTGATTAATATCACAGTTACTTTGGCTATTGCTAGGAACATCAGCATTCCTGAATATTGCTGCCTTGTAATTTCTTCAATTCCAGTCTCAAATTATATTCATCACAATGTTATTCATTACAAATACAGTTGAATTGGAAACACATAATCCTCATGCAGAATTGTCAATATAAAGTGTCTGGAACATCCTATAGCCTCAGGGATTTCCAATGACTTAAGCAGTACTCTTTACACAAGTCCAGGCTTGCCTTGCAATAGCACCTCATCTAGTAGTAGCTCTACTGAACTCCCAAAACAAAAATACATTTCCTTAAACAATTAATAAAAGAGAGTTTTGTCCATTTCAATTTAATGGGTACCATTTTCAAAAGTAGTTTTATTTTCTTCTTATCTAACCCATTTTAACACAATCAACTTTAAAAGAAGTCTTCTGAAGAAGGGTCTAGGCCCGAAATGTCAGCCTTCCTGCTCCTCTGATGCTGCTTGGCCTGCTGTGTTCATCCAGCTCTACACCTTGTTATCTCAGATTCTCCAGCATCTGAAGTTCCTACTATTGCTGAAACAACTTTAAAGAATTCAGTTATTCACAACAGTCGCAACTTAACATACTAATTTTAAACTGACTAGTATCTAAAGCTGATAACTATAATAACTACAGACGAGACAAATGTTTACCTCAATTCAATAGAAGGGTAGACTTTCTGCAAGGGTAGGCACTAACATCAACAGGACATTGACGAACAACAGAGTTTCTGTCTCCATTTTTAACTGCTGGGGAGAAGGAGCAAGTATGGCATGTGTGTGCCAAAAGTACACAGCAGAACTGGGGAATCTACATCAGTAGCCTTCACAACATATCTCAACATTAACCTCTTCTTTTGAGCAGGTGAATGCGACAACATTTGAAAGAAATCAGACATTTGTTAATAATGCAGATTGTACTCTGCTGATGCATTATTATTTGGAGGCCTAAGTAATGCAGCAGCGATGAACCCCCTCCCCCGCCTACTATCCAGCTCCCCCCTCCCCCGCGAGCACGCAGACTCCCAAGACCAGTTCTAACAAGAGGTAGATCATGGGCTAGAAGAAACCGGGAAGGTAAGTTTTAAGACATAATTTGACATTTCCTAACATGTTTGGAGGAGTAGGAATGCAGGCAATAAAAGCTTGTAGACAATCAGAAGAAGCATCATTGGTATATTTGTTAATTACTGTAACTTCAGATTTCCCTTATCGAGGTGGAGTGGAATTTTAAACTACTTCGTATTACAAAACAGCAATTAGCACATCCAAAACTTTCAACATCTACCATCTTTTCCTACCAACCTGTATTATTTGAGAAGATTCTAATCAATCAAGGGCTTTGCTCTTTCTTACAAAATGACTTAGGAAATGCCATGTATCCAAGTCATTGTTTACTGAGTTCTAAGCAACAACAAGTGAACAATATCCTCTAACTACAGACCTTAAAACAAGCCCAGTAGATGATACAGCATAATAACTTACATTTCTATGGTGCCATTTACATAGTAATAGGTTCCAAGTTGTTCACAGGAGTCATTATCATTAACTTGATCACATTCAGAAGTCTATATTAAAAGAGGAGAGGGATGGATGGTTTAGGGAAAGAATGCGAAAGTTTTCTTGTCAGCTGTGGGAAGTGTTGCTAATGAAATGCAGAAAATTAAACCAAGAAACCAGAACTGTCGGACTACAGTGATCTTGGAGCTACTGAAGAGGTGAAGGAGGTTACAAAGCTAGGAAGGAGCAAGATTATGGAAAGAAAACAAGAGACCAGTACAGTAAATTCACCACAGAGCTTCCCATAATTCTAAGTTTTTAAATTAATCTCCATAAGTAAGGAATTTTGAAGCTGGGATTTTGGAACTGATGGTACTGATTTCATCCCTTACATGTTGATTCTGGCCCTATTACAGCATAAATTTTCACTTTGACACTCTTCTTCAAATGTATTTTCATGTTGCTATTCTAAAGTAGATAAACTTATTTTAATTCAAAATCCATCTGCCATTCCTTGGCCCAAACACTGAATTAGTTTAGATTTCTTGTTATCAGTCACCCTCAGATACTTTAAAAGGAATGTGGCTTGTTGTCATGATGAAACTTTATCATATTACAAGAATGAATAGGATGAACGACAGGGATTTGTTGTTCAGGTCTCTGTGGTATTCAACTGTATATTATTCCGCTGAGTTTTTTCACTTATCATCACCTTCCGTTTCTGCTGCTGAGCCAGACTTGAATCTAATAAGTTGATGTACCAACTGTTGTTGTCAGTTCCAGCCAACTATCACTTTTTGCAGTTGCTATGTCCAGTAGTACTAATATCATTTTTCAGTACGTTCACCCAATGATTCAGCAGGTATCAGCCATTCTTGAAACCATTTCTTTTGGCACAAATTAAGTTTTTAATTGTATACTTAACTTTAAACTGAACAACTTGTTTTGTGAGCATTTTAACTTCCAAATGTCAATTAGAGACTATCAATAACAGATTGAACACAATGAAACCGAATGAAGTGGATTTCAGTTTTTATTTTCCTGCGTAACATATCTTTAAAGCCAGATTTCCTACAGGGCAACCCATCAAATACATCTTAACCAGTTTACAAGTCTTGTAATCAAGACTTGCACAAAAGTGATTGCAACAGCCATATTGATACAGATTCTTGAATGATTGTGCTGCAAAGTAATTAATATTAAATGTTCTGCTGGGCATAACTGAATCCGTTTTAGTGTCACAGTTTGAATTTGCACAGATAGAATAAATTGTCTTGAAGATAGTTGTCTTGAAAGCTCGGTGGTTAGCACTGCTGTCTTACAGTGCCAGAGGCCAGAGTTCAGTCCCATCCTTGGGCAACTGTGTGAAGTTTGCACATTCTCTGGGTGTTCCAGTTTCCTCCCACAGTCCAAAGACATGCAGGCTGGGGAGATTGGTCATGCTAAATTGCCCATGATATGCAGGCTAGATGGATTAGCCATGGGAAATGCAGGGTTATAGGGTCAAGGGGTGGCCCTGGGTGGGCTGCTCTTTGGAGGGTTGATGTGGACTCAATGGGCTGAAGGGCCTGCTTCCATCCTGTAAGGGACTCTACAGTGAGGTCACCTATTCTTACAATAACCCATGTTATGCTAGAATCCTTACTATTTCAAATGCAACCTATTAACCACTGCAATTTGGAGGATCAATGGAAGTTGATCAAACTTGCAGATGATCCTGAATTTAGGTTTGGAGGTGTGCGTGCAGTAGTCCCTCTTAATGAGAACGCTGCTTGCACATGACAACAACCTGTGCATGGAATCTCTTAATGTGGGGTAATGTGGGGAGGTTGTTACACTGCAGCAACCACACAATTCTGACCAGGCAAATCTCCCACTTTTACAGCATGCTATATGCACAATGGAAAGATTTTACAAATTGATGCTTGACCAGTTTGGCCAAATGATGACATTCCCACTGCAGCACAAGCTTGGAATTGGGTGTGGAGTTATGGGGACAGGAGATAGTACTGATGTGGCAAAGGGGAAAGAAGATTCAAAGAGGATAGCTAGGAATGTAACAAATAATTTAAATAAAATATTGACGGAACAACAGTTGATAAATTTTAACATTGTCAAGTAAAAAGTATTGTAAAATGGACAAAAATGTAGATACTACTAACAGTAAACAATATTAATACATCAATCAATAAAGCTAACATATTTAGGAATGATTTGGTAAAGGTTTCTTGTAGGAAGTGTTCAACCGTGAGCAATCTAGTGGAAGCAAAAGTCCTGAAACCATTCAAGATTCAGTTTGTTGCTGTAATGGGGGTTTATAGGTTTATTCTGGACTGATAAGCTAAAACGGATCAAGTGTCTTTCATTTAGCTTGTGATGTCGCAGCATTTGAGAAACCACCTCTATGAAACTACTAATTGCTTTTGACTATTCATACTTTCAATGAATGTGTTAATTATTCATACACACTTATTAATTTAAATTTATGAACATTTAATTCAGAACTGAGAAATGAATGCTTAGAAATTCAAGTCAGCCACTCTCAATTGCACATACAAATGTTCTGCGTAGTTGAGTGAAATGCTAGAACTACTCACACTAAATTATAGAAAAGGCCACGGCTCAAGTATGCACACTAAGACATCATAAGGAATTTACTGCTGCATGCATAATTATATATGCATCAATATCTCCATGCTTTATATAGTGGAAACTGACAAGATGATAATATTTGCTCAACTGGTTAATTTTCATTGTCTACTCACAACAGTATTTTATTAAACAGAATTTTCATATGCTACACATGAACATGCAGGCTAAAATGGTAGCAATGTAATGTACGTAATATATTTCAGGTCGGGTAAGCATTGGAATAAATCAAATTGTAAATTACATTAACCCAGGTTGTAGAAAACTTGGAACAGGCACAATATTAAAGTTTGCTAACTGGACTTCCCATCATTTCATTTATTTCGTGAATTAAGAAATTATAAGTTGCCCAAATAATCTCAAAATTGGTGTTGCTCTGGGTGTGAAGATGTTGGTTGTGTTTTTTAATACAGATCAGGTGAGGACTCACCATTTGATTAGGAGTGGTTTAGAAAGATCAGAATCATGAGTAATTTACATGGCTGTTAGAAAAGAGAAATATATTACCCATCTCACTCACCCTCATGCCATGATTTTGTGCACAGGGAAAGGGAAATCAAAGTCAGTAAGGTTGTTAATGAATATATTTAAAATGAGAGTAATGGAAAGAAAAGGAGGAAACATATATGACTCTAATGGCACTTTAACGTGACAATCCAAATAGCCTATTTATATGTTTGTGCATAAGGTAGAATATCCAGGTTGTTACACGTAGCAAGGCAATTTGTCCACTGCCTGTGATTCACTAATGCGTGCTTGTGACATCGTGGTGAAAACCTTAAAAAAAGATCTTTAACTGTTAAGTTTGATGAATTGAATGAAAAATATTAGTGCTATTTTAATTATATTTCTTAAATTCCTATTCCAAGGAGGCGAAATTCATCTTGTAGAGTAAAAAAAAACAATGAAAGTACAAAGTTTTTATTTTGTACTTAAACTAATTCACCTGGGGATCAAGTGAGGCAGTCTCTAAGAAGTGAATATACTGGATCTAAAATTCTTTAAGTCACATACAATTTTATCAGGGGTTCAGAAACCTGGACGTGTTTGTGCACAAGTGTTTAAAGTGACGATTCGTTTTTTAAATTCATTTTGTGGGATGTGCTTTGCTGGCTGGCCACCATTTATTGCCCATTCCTAGTTGTCCTTGAGAAAGTGGTGGTGAGCTGCCTTCTTAAACACTGCAGTCAACCCACTATGGGTTGAGCTACAATGCACTAAGGGAGGGAATTCCAGGACTTTGACCCATGTTAAAACTCGAGTTAACAAAACATATGGGGTTCAAGGATTGATAGACAGAGGCATAGCAACTTATTTTAACTCTGTACAATAGACGCATTTTTATTTGTTAGAATTTCACAAAAGCCCAGTCAATATAAAAGAGTGGTTTTACCCCAGTTGTGATACTGTTTCATACTTTTGAAGGATGCAAAGTCTTTGAATAAGATACAAAGATGATTTACTAGAATGACCCAGGTTTATGCTTTGGGGACATCCCAATCATGGCAGTTGATCTGGAGTATAAAGTTAGCCTCAGTAAATGCAGCCATGACAACTGACATCATTATCATAAAAATCCATCTGGTTTACTAAAGTCCTTTAGAGAAGTAAATCTGATGTCCTTACCTGGTTTTGCCTACATGTGACTCCAGACCCACAGCAACGTGGTTGACTTTTGACAGCTCTCTGAAATGGCAAAGTAAACTGCTCAGTTCATGGACAACAAATGCTGACCTTGCCAGCAACACCCACATTTCACAAAAGAATAAAACATTATCAAGAATATCTTAAGTCCTGAGGGCTGACAGATACATAGATAGATTGAAAAAATGAGGTTGTTCTTATAGAAAAGGCTAAGGCGAGATACGACAGATATATTTAAAACCATGAATAATTTAGACAGAATAAATAAAGAGAAACTGTTCAAATGAATTAAACTGTTCAAATGAACATAGACTGAATGTGGCTAGCAAAAGAAGCAGAAACAATACCAGGAAAACTGTTTTTGATGCAACAAGTAGCATGAACAATCTGAAAAGATAGTGAAAACAGCTTCAATAATAGCCTTCGAAAAGAAAACTGGATAATTAAAACTCCAGCAATATTGAGAAAGGGCAGAAAAGTAGGACCAACAAGATGGTTCTTCAAAAGACCCAGCACAAACTCAATCAGTTCAATGACCTCATTCTGTGCTGATCTCTAG
The DNA here is from genome assembly GCA_024137785.1 of Ginglymostoma cirratum. NCBI lineage: Eukaryota > Metazoa > Chordata > Chondrichthyes > Orectolobiformes > Ginglymostomatidae > Ginglymostoma > Ginglymostoma cirratum. The sequence goes on from JAHRHZ010000014.1 coordinate 62,849,335, forward strand.
TAGCATACTATAGCTGTTTACTTGGCTTCCCTTGAAGTTCCACCAGTCAGAAAACTGATTTATTTTGGAAGACCAGAAGTATTATTGCAGTATTTCAAACAGTACAGAAATTCTTACTTGTTTCCTTCAGTGGTCAGAAAAATAATAGTACATTTCAGTCTCTTTGCCTCTAATGCTGATGCTAAGATTTCTGCTACAACATAACCATGGAAATAACATGGTGTAGAGCTGGAGGAACACAGCAGACCAGACAGCATCAGAGGAACAGGAAAGCTGACGTTTTGGGTCTGGACCCTTCTTCAGAAATGGGGAAGGGGAAAAGTGCCGGGGTGGTGGGGCTAGCTGGGAGTGTAGAGTGGACAAGGGAGTCACGGAGAAAGCGGTCCCTCCAGAAGGCAGATAAGGGTGGGGAGGGAAAAATGTCCTTGGTAGTGGGGTCAGATTGCAGGTGGCGGAAGTGGTGGAGGATGATGCTTTGAATCCGGAGGTTGGTGGGGTGATGCATGAGGATGAGGGAATAGGAGATGGCATTCTTGCAGGAAGGTTCATGAGAGGAGGTGTATTCTAGGTAGCTGTGGGAGTCTGTAGGCTTGAAACAGATATCGGTTTCCAGGTGGTTGCCAGAGATGGAAACAGAGAGGTCCACGATGGAGAGAGAAGTATCGGAGATGGTCCAGGGGAACTTAAGGTTGGGGTGGAAAGTGATAGAGAAGTGGATGAACTGTTCGAGCTCCTCGTGGGAGCAAGAGGCGGCGCCGATACAGTCATCGATATAACGGAGGAAGAGGTGGGGGATAGGGCCAGTGTAGCTGCAGGAGAGGGATTGTTCCATGTATCCTACAAAGAGGCAGGCATAGCTTGGGCCCAAGCGGGTACCCATGGCTACCCCTTTCGTCTGTAGGAAGTGGAAGGAATTGAAGTAGAAGTTGTTATGGGTAAGGACGAGTTTGGCTAAGCGGATAAGGGTGTCAGTGGAGGGTGACTGGTCAGGCCTGCGGGAGAGGAAGAAGCGGAGGAATAAGCCTTTAGGCTATCTGCATGGGGAATGCAAGTATATCGGGACTGGATGTCCATGGTGAAGATGAGGTGTTGAGGACCAAGGAATCGGAAGTTTTGGAGGAGGTGGAGGGTGTGGGTGGTGTCACGGACATAGGTGGGGAGTTCCTGGACCGGGGCGAGAAAATGGAGTCGAGATAAGTGGAGATAAGTTCGGTGGGGCAGGAACAGGCAGAGACAATGGGTCGACCAGGGCAGTTGGGTTTATGGATTTTGGGAAGGAGATAGAAACGGGTAGCGCGGGGTTGGGGAACGATGAGGTTGGAGGCTGTGGGTGGGAGGTCACCTGAGGTGATGAGGCTGTGGATGGTTTGGGAGATGATGGTTTGGTGGTCGGGGATGGGGTCATGATCAAGGGGGCAGTAGGAGGAGGTGTCAGAGAGTTGGCACCTGGCCTCGGTGATGTAGCGGTCAGTGCGCCATACTACAACTGCGCCTCCCTTGTCCATGGGTTTTATAGTGAGGTTAGGGTTGGAGCGGAGAGTTGCATGTTCTGCGGGGGAGAGGTTGGGGAGGTTGAGGCAATGGATGTCACGAAGGAGGTGGAGATGAAGAGGTCGAGGGAGGGTAGGAAGCCTTGGGGTAGTGTCCAGGAGGATGGGGTGTGTTGGAGGTGGGAGAAGGGGTCAGTGGGGGTGGGGGGGGCACAGTGTGGGGAGGTTAGGCTTACGATTAAAGAAATAAGCGCGGAGGCCGAGGCGGCAGAAAAACTGTTCGATGTCTAGGCATATGCGGTATTCATCGATGTTTGGGTGGAGGGGGATAAAGGTGAGTCCCTTACTGAGGACTGACCTTTCGTTCTCAGTGAGGGGGAGGTTTGGGGGAATGGTGAAGACCTGGCAGGGCTGAGTGCTAGTGTAAACTATGGAGCTGCTGGCTGCGGGGACGGTGGGCGGCGCGTTGTCAGCAATAGGCGGAGCAGTGTCGGCGTCGGTGGTGGGCAGACCATTGCAATAGTACTTTAAGGTAGGTTAAAGACGTATTGGTGTTTGTTCTCTGCAATGGTGTCTATTTTGTGACCAAGTGACAGATACCAGCAATTTCACAGTTATTATTTCATTGGATATGGGTATAACTGCCTGGCCCAGCATTTATGGCCCAAACCTTAGTTGCCTTTTAGAAGGTTGTGGTGAACCTTGAACTACTGCAATCCATTAGGTGTATGGTAACCAACAATGCTGTTAGGGAGGAAGATCCAGGAATTTGATCTTGTGAGACTGAAGGATGGTGATATATTTCGAGGTTTGCATGGTGTGTGGCTTAGAGGGATACTTGTATGGGGTGGTGTTTCCATGAATCTGCTGACCTTGTCTTTCTAGATGGAAGTGTTCGTGGGTTTGGATATCACTAGCTAAGCTGCCTTGGTGAATTGCTGCAGTTCCATTGTAGACGGTGGATAGACTTCAGGGAGTGAGGAGGTGAATTACTTGCTGCAGGATTCCTAGTCCCTGACCTGCTCTTTTAGGCATTATATTGTTCCTTCTCTGGACAATCATAATATGTTGATAATGGGAGATATAGTGGTGGTAATATCATTAAATGTCAAGAGGCAATGGTTAGTTTCTCTGTTATTGGAGATGGTCATTGCCTGGAATTCCTTATTCCGTACTTAGATGACTGACTTCCAACAACTCTTTTGTGTAATTCAGCTCTTCTGTCCATGTTTGAATCAAAGCTGTAAGGAGGTCAGGAGTCGAGTGGCCCTGGAGAAACCCAAACTGAGCGTCACTGAGCAGGTTATTGCTGAACAGGAACTGCTTGATGGCACTGTTGATGACACCTTCCATCAATTTACTGATAATTGAGAATTGATTGATGGGGTGGTACTCTGCCGACTTGGATTTGTTAGATTGTGCATTACAAGCAGTAACCATCACTCCTCTGATGAAAATGAGGAGCTGCTGTGTTTGTTTGGTCAGCAGCTCTTAGTGGATGGGACTACTCTGCGAGGCATTCAGTCCTACTGAAAGGCTAGCAGTAGGCAGTTAAGTCACTGAATACCTTCTAGGCTCCTCCATGGAACTGGCAAGATTTCTCTGGAGGTCTTTGAAACTCCCATTGAGCTGACTACATCCAGCTGGAGGAAGGTCATATATCCTGTACAAAGGGCTGCACCTCGTTTGGGATTATGGATGATCATGACATTTGGCATCAAGATCTCTAAAAAAGGAAGTGAAAATTATATGGATTTATATTCCAAATTGCCACGCAGTGGCCTCGGATGGAACAGGACCTGTTAAAATTACAGGAGAATACAATAGATTCAGTTGTGATGGCCTCTACCGAGATCAAACAATTAACTATCATTTCATTGTCAATGCTTCCATGTATATGATGGTTAAGGCTGACTTCCTTAACTTTAACGAGCTGATATTACAAATAGTGTGCCCCTGGATAAAGCTTCCACAATTCTGAACACATACCTGGAAATTATGGGCATTTCTCAATTTTCTGTCTATTTCTAAATAAGAACTTTCATTGGATACCATTCTTTGTACACAGTTTTAGTTCTTCAGTTTGGCTTTTAAAATCTAGTCTGCATTCCTGCAGCCTAATTTCTATTCTAGTCCAGGGTTAGGAGGGTAGACAGGAAAGTGAAATTGAGACCATAACCAAATCAGCCTTGATCTTATTGAAATGCACAGCAGGTTCAGGAACTTATGTTCCTAAGTTTCATGATCCTGTGTCCTATGTTGCAATTAGGATAACACAGCAGGGTGAACCTCATGTCTGAAAATGTGTTTTTAATCACATTCAGATTAATGGAATGAAAGCTATTCCTCCTGCTTAGTTCTATATTGTTCTCTATATTTTTTGTAATTTAAAATTCCATACTGGAAAAGCAATTTAAAGGTTAGCCTTCAATAATTTCTGTTCAGAGATGTCATGACACATCTCTGGAGCTTGGAACCCAGGCCTTCTGGCTGTGACAAAGGGTATTCTTAGATACTTTCCTAATCAACCCGTTCAGACATATTATTACACACCTCTGACTGGGTGAGACTTGAACCCAAGTCTCCTTGTCCAGAGGCAGGGATGCTACCACTGTGCCACAAGAGCCCTAAGGTAAGCCTTAGTTTTTTTTTAAATCAACCTGTTCAGAGATGTTATTACATAACCCTGGAGCATTTGGGATTTGAACCCAGTTAGTGTTAGTAACAATCGGGTGCATGTATTCCAGGTGAATAACTTGCTGACGATCCTTCAATAAGAAGCACTGTAACTAATTCTGAGGACCAAACGAAATTCAGCGAGGATAATGACAACATAGTGCAATGGGCAAAAAAAGCAGTAAACAGAATTCAATGTTGTTGTAATGTGGTATATTTTGGTTTTTTATACATTTTGAAGTAGAAAGAGTTCTTTCATGTATCCCCTTTCAGAACTGTAAGACATTGTGAAACCAGTTACCACCAATGAAAATCAATTTTGAGTACCCTCGCTTGATTCCTCGCGTAAGCATCCAACTGTAAGCAAAGAATATCCTACAATAACCTCTTCCCTCTGCTGTACTATTACCTCTCAATTACCTCAATGATCTATTCTTGGTTCCCTCCTTTTTCTCAACTACATGTTGCTCTTTGATTCGATCATACAGTCCTTAATTGAGCGAAATATTCTTCAATTAAACATTGCAAATGTAGAAACCGCTGTCTTTGGCCACTGACCAAGCTCTGTTCCCTGGTTACTGATTACAACCCACATAACTGGCTATTGCCTCAGGCTAAATAAATTGGTTCACAAACTTTTCATCCCTGAGTTGAACTACTAACCCAAAGTCCTCAACTTTATCACTTTTCTCTGCCTTCATTTCAAATCCATCTGTGATGGAACTGTCACCCATGCTTTTATCATTTCCAAAACTGACAATTCTAATGCTCCCCTGGCTGATCTCAATCTTCCTAAATTTGAGCTCACCCTGACCATTGCTGACAGTATCCTAACTCACATTAAGCCCTTTTCATGTGTTTAAATCCTTCCATATCACTGTAACCATCTTCAGATCTACAATATCCAAGACGTTTAGCCACTTATGCATCCCACTTCCTTTGCATAAAAATTAACATTGAACCTTTAATTACCAAGGGCATAATCTCTGAAATTCCTAAATATCCCTGCCACTCCACCTCTCCCTCCTTCTTTAACATGCTCCTTTAAACCTACTAGTTTAGCTAATTTTCTGACATCTGCTTTGACATGGTGTCAATTTTTGTAATTGACCTTGGAATATTTTATCATATCTAATATACTGCAGAACTTCAAGTCTTTAGTTTGATTAAGATGTTTGAAATTATGCGGAGATGGGGCTTAGTAAATAGAAAGAGACTGTTCCCAATAATTGTGGGGCTACGGACATAAGATTACATTTACGAGATTTAAACAGAGAATTTATTTTACACAGAGGAGTGTAAAGCTGTTGAATGTAATCAGATTGAAGTAACAACTACGTCAACATTTAAGAATAGGTCAAAGGTGTAGTTAGTCCAACATCTGCTGAAGCAAATTTATTGCAATCTATAATTAAGGACAGAGTGGTTCAGAGAGAAATTTGATCTGATTAGAGGGAACCGGCTTGGGTTTCTAAAGGTTAGATAAAGACTGATCGGATGTCTAATCAAAATTCTTGAGAAAGTAATTAAAGTAGAAGACAGGGAAATGTCTATAGATGTAGTTTATACGGATATTTAGAAGACATACAATAAAATTCAAAATAAGAGATTGTTAGCCAAATTCAAAGTCACAAAATTGAAGATAAATATTGACCTGATGAGGGGCTTGCTTAGGCAGAAATTAAACAGTAAGGATGTTGAGTATGAGCTCAAATTAGAAGGAAAAGTTAGAGTTATTCCACAAGGCTCTGTCCTGGGGCTTCAATGATTCATTATGTGATTAATGGCACTCATGGCGTAATTAGCACAATAGTGAGCCCCATGTCCAAGTTTGCCAGAGACAGAGTTTCAAAAACAAATCAATTCAAAGGTATTGGATCAGATATAATAGGAACTGCAGATGCTGGAGAATCCGAGATAACAAGGTGTGGAGCTGGATGAAGACAGCAGGCCCAGCAGCATCATAGGAGCAGGAAAGCTTGACGTTTCGAGCCTAGACCCTTCATCAGAAATGGGGAGGGGAAGAGGGTTCTGAAATAAATATTGATAATACTGAAATAAATTGAACTGCACTGTGGGTTTTTATGGGAGAATTATCCAGAATTTTATCACAATTTGCATTAAGGTACGTTTCTTCAGTTCTCTCTTGGATGTCTTTGATTTTAACATTGTTCTCATTTCACCTACCTGTGATAAAGGTTTCTCACTATCAATTGTTTTCAAAATCCTGGATAAAATCACTTCTCAACCTTCTTTATTCTATATAAACCTAGATTATGCACTCTTGCTCAAAATTTCCTGGAGTTCTAGTGTCATTCTTATGAATTTCTGCTGAACATATTCAAGGGCGAAATTTATTTCAGAACCCTCTTCCCCTCCCCCATTTCTGATGAAGGGTCTAGGTCCGAAATGTCAAGCTTTCCTGCTCCTATGATGCTGCTCGGCCTGCTGTGTTCATCCAGCTCCACACCTTGTTAATTCAAAGGTATTATTGGCTTGGGCCAGCACTTATTATCTATTGTAACTGTCATTGGACTGGCTGGTGGCAAATTAAGTAGAATTGATGGAACACAAAATTGCAAACAACCATTGTTAAAGTAGAAGTGTAAAATTTACAGGAGATTTTAATCTGTGAGCTTATCCATTTTTCAACAATAGAGGGTGAATCCAATAATGAAAATCAAGGAATATCAAAAATCCAAAGATATTTAGGGCCTATGTACAAAGATTAATAAAATGTAGTGACCAGGTACCAAAAATAGTCAATGGTCCAATGGAATGTTAGCCTTTATATTTTTAGGGCAAGAATGTAAAAGGAGAATATTTTTCTATTGGTGTACAAAGCCCTAGTTAAATCAGCTCCGAGACAATCCATACAATACTGAGCACTGCCCCGGGGAAAAGAATATCAGCCCTTGAATATGTTCAGCAGAAATTCATAAGAATGACACTAGAACTCCAGGGATGAAATTTTGAGCAAGAGTGCATAATCTAGGTTTATATAGAATAAAGAAGGTTGAGAAGTGATTTTATCCAGGATTTTGAAAACAATTGATAGTGAGAAACCTTTATCACAGGTAGGTGAAATGAGAACAATGTTAAAATCAAAGACATCCAAGAGAGAACTTAAGAAACATACCTTAATGCAAATTGTGATAAAATTCTGGATAATTCTCCCATAAAAACCCACAAATGCAGTTCAATTACAACTCCCTTAAAGATGATTACTTACCTAATCACTACTGAGGAAATCTGCTTCTGACTGTTGCCAACTGTCTATAATGCGAACAATTTTCTTTGGGGGGTGAGTTGTTTTTCTTTTTCAATCCTGAAGGAGGGTGTGAAACCAAGTATTATCCCTTCTTTTTATCAGATGGTAACGCGGTACTATGTAATACCATCTTTTTCTGCTTTGTTGAAGAATTAGTTGCCACTATTCGTCAGGTGTGTTAGGTGTAGCAAATCATTGCTCATCAAATATATGTCAGAGATTTCTCTCTGAAATGGCCCTTTCTTTCCCACAAGACTTTGTCCAACAATGTTCTGCATATTATGTTGGAGTCTCTTTCCCTAATTTCTGAAGATAGCTGCACACCTATACTTTCCTATACTAATTCACAAACGACTTCTTCATGTCCCTTGTGATGTTTTTTTAAATTCACTCACAGAACGCAGGTGTCACTGACTTGGGCAGCATTTGTTGCTCATTCTAGTTGCCTCTGGTTAGCTGCCTTCTTGAGCCACTGCAGTCCATGTGCTACAGGCACACTCACAATGCTGTAAGGGCATTCTAGATTTTGCCCAGAGCATCCATTAGTGCAGATACCTACATCTGCAGAGCTAAATGACTGCTCCCATACTGGTGATTCATTGTATTCTGGAGCAGTCAGCATCTCCAACAGTGCTGATTAGTACACGGTCATGGTGAGTGGTTTTGGGTAGATTTTCTCCATTGGATGGTCAAACATTTTCTGTTGAGAAAATGAGCTGGGAGCTGAACTACAGACACTGCAATGCATCAGAGAAGGGGAATGTTACCTAGATTCTTTGCACCAGGAGGCAGTCATGCCTGGAGACAGTAAGGACTGCAGATGCTGGAAGCTAGAGTCAATAAATGTGGAGCTAGAAAAGCATAACAGGTCAGACAGCATCCAAGCAGCAGGGAAGTCAACGTTTCAGGCTGAAACCCTTCTTCAGTACTGGGGAGGGGGAGGCAAGCCCAAAAATAAATAGAGGGAGTGGGGTGGGACTGGGTGGGATGGAGATAGGTGGATGCAGGTAGAGGGTTATTGTGGTTAGTCAGTGGGAAGGGTGGAGCGGATGGGTGAGTGGGAAGATGGACTGGTTGGGGGTGGAGAGGTTTTGAAGCTGGTGAAGTCAATATTCAGGCCATTGGGCTGAAAGCTCCCAAGGTGAAAGATCAGGCGTTGTTCCTTCAGTTAATGTTTGGCCTCACTTTGGCAGTGGAGGAGGCCAACAATGGACATGTCACCAGGGGAATGGGAGGGGGAGTTAAAGTGGATGGCAACTGGAAGGTCAGGTTGGTTGCACGTGCAGAGTGCAGGTGCTCTGTGAACCAGTCCCTGAGTCTGCATTTGGTTTCCCCAATACACAGGAGACCACATCAGGAGCAACGAATACAGTGGATGAGGTTAGGTGAAGTGCAGGTGAATCTCTGCCAGATCTGGAAGGATTGTTTGGGGCCTTGGATGGAGATGAGAGGAGAAGTGTAGGGGCAGATTGTGGGGTTTGTGGAGCTGACGAGGGAGTCACGGAGTGAATGGGCCCCGCAACAAGTGGACAGGCATGGAGAGGAAGATATGTTTTTGGTGGTGGGGTCTGATTGTAAGTGGCGGAAATGTCAGAGGATGATACGTTGTATTCGGAGGTTGATGGTGTGGTATGTGAGGACTAAGGGGGCTCTATCCTTTGTGGTGTTGTGGGGAGAGGGTTTGTGGGCAGAAGCATGGGAAATGGGGCAGGTGTGGTTGAGGGCATCCTTAACAACAGAGGATGGGAAACCATGGTCCCTAAAGTAGGAGGATAGCTGGGAAGTCCTAGAGTAGAATGCCTCATCCTGGGAGCAGCTGCGACATAAGTGGAGGAATTGTGAGTGTGAGATAGCATTTTTGCAGGACGGTGCATGAGAGGAGGTGTATTCGAGGTAATTGTGTGAGTCAGTGAGTTTGAAGTGGATGTCAATGGTGAGTCAGTTACCAGAGATGGAGATCGAGAAGTTCAGGAAGGAGAGGGAGGTGTCAGAAATGGTCCAGGTGAATTTGAGGGCATGGTGGAAGGTGTTGGCGAAGTTGATCAACTGTTAAAGCTCCTTGCGGCAGCATGAGGCAGCACTGATACAGTCATCAATGTAGCAGAGGGAGAGGTGAGGAATGGTGCCGGTGTAGTTGTTGAGGAGGGACTGTTCCACGAATCCTACAAATAGGCATGAATAGCTCGGGCCCATGCAGGTTCTCATGGCCATGTCTTTCATTTGTAGAAAGTGGGAGGAATCAAAGGAAAAATTGTTGACGGTGAGGACCAGTTCCGTCAAGCAAAAAGGAGTGTCAATGGAGGGGGACTATTTGGGCCTGTGGGAGAGGAAGAATTGGAGGGCTTTTAGGCCATTCTCATGGCTGATACAAGTATACAGGGACTGAACGTCAATAGTGAAGATGAGGTTTTGGAGGCTGGGGAATTTAAAGTTTTGGAAAAGGTGAAGGGCGTGGTTTGTATCCTGAAGATACGTGGTGAGTTCCTGGAACAAACAGGAAGGAACGGAGTCCAGATAATAGGTACTGCAGATGCTGGAGAATCCGAGATAACAAGGTGTGGAGCTGGATGAACACAGCAGGCCAAGCAGCATCATAGGAGCAGGAAAGTTTGACGTTTCGGGCCTAGACCCTTCATCAGAAATGAAGGCCCGAAACGTCAAGCTTTCCTGCTCCTATGATGCTGCTTGGCCTGCTGTGTTCATCCAGCTCCACACCTTGTTATCTAGGAACGGAGTCGAGGTAGGAGGAGGTGAGCTCGGTGGGGCAGGAGTAGGCAGAGATAGTGGGTCAACTGGGGCAGTCAGGTTTATGGATTTTGGGTAGGAGATAGAAATGGGTGGTGCGCAGTCGGAGAACTATCAGGTTGGAGGCTGTGGATGGGAGATCTCCCAAGGTGATGAGGATGTTGATGGTCTGGGTGATGATGGCGTGGTAATCAGAGGTGGGATCGTGATCAAGGGGACAGTAGGAGGAAGTGTCAGAAAGTTGGCATCTGGCTTCAGTAATGTAGTGGTCAGTTCGTCGTACGACCACTGTGACCCCTCCCCCCCCTTTGTTGGCAGGTTTAATGGCGAGGTTGGGGTTGGACCGAAGGGAGCGCAGGGCTGTGCGTTCCGATGGAGAAGGTTGGAGTGAGTGACGGGGTGGAGGGATTCAGGCTGTTGATGTTGAGTCAGCAGTTGGAGATGAAGAGGTTGAGGCAGGGGAGGAGACCAGGTGGATGGGAGCTTGGGGGAGGCGGGAGAAGGGGTCATCAGAGGGTAGGTTGGATTCTCATTCAAAGAAATAGGTGTGGAGGTGGAGGCAGCGGAAAAAGAGCTCGACATCGAGGCACGCGTGGAATTTGTTCACGTGTGGGTGCAGGCGAATGAAGGTGAGTCCTTTGCTGAGGACTGACCGTTCAGCCACCATGAGGGGGAAATCTGGGGGAGGGGGAGGGGGGTGATGTGGTGAATACCCAGCAAGGCCTGGGGCTTGGGCCGGGGCTGAGTGTTGAGCTGGAGCTAGGAGCAGGGATGGAGACTGCAGCTGGAGTGGGTGTGTGTTGGGTAGGGTATTCTGATATGGTGAGTGGTCAGACACAAGGGATACGATTGCAAATGAGGCAGATAAGGTGGGGCAAGAAATATGGGAGCATGTCAAAAGGCTATAGAAATGATCATGGGGCATTTTAACCCACAAAAGAAGAAATGGTCTCAAGGAATTCATAGAATGTTTTCAGGACAATTTCTTAGACCAGTATGCTATGGAACCAACAGAGAGCAAGCTATGACAGACCTGGTTTTGACCAACAAGTCAGGATTAATTACTGACCTCATGGTTAAAGCACCCCTGGGTAGCTGTGACCACAATATGATTAAATTTTACACTCAATTCAAGTGAGAGAATTGAAGGTCCAGTACTATTATCTTGAATCTAAACAAGAGTTATTATGGGGGAATGAAATCAGAGCTAACAAAAGTGAACTAGCAATTTAGGTTAAGGGTTAGGTTAATACAGATAATATTTGAGGGGATATTCCAGAAAGTGCAGAATAAATACAATCCAACAAATAAGAAGAATTCTGAAGGACAGGCCCAAATCCTGTGGTTGACTCAAAAAATCAAAATCAGCATCAAACTGAAAGGACATATAATTGCACAAAGATATATGCCAGGTCAGAAAATTGGACAGAATATAAAAAACAGCAAGAAATGCTAAAAAATTGCTAAGGAAGGAAAAATTAGAGTACAATAGAAGAAACAAGGAAACATAGCCAACAGGAGCAGAAGCAGATCATTTGGCCCCTTGAGCTTGCTTTGGCACTCAATATGATCATGGTTGATCACTGAGCTCAGTACCCTAATCCGCCCCTTCCCTATATCCCTTGCTTTCCTGTAACCACATCCACGAGCACTCTCAATCAACTCTACCAGTTATATCCTTGAAGAATTCTGGTAGTTTAGTCAAAAATATTTTTAAAAAGTAAGAAAAGTTTCCTCAGATATTTAAAAAGTTAATTAAGTAAGTGTTAGTCTGAGGATAAAACAAGTCTGGAAAATTAGTAATAGAGGAGAAAGAAATGGCACATGAACTGAACAGACATTTTTAGGAAAGGTTGGTTTCATTCCTAGCATGAGCTCCCACTATCTTCATTGGACTAAGGTTGATCCTTTGGCTTGATTGTAATGTAGATGGAGGTGAGATATGCTAGGCTATGAGGTTGAAGATTGTGGTCAAATTCAATTCTGTGCAGCTGATGGCCCACGGTGCCTTATGGATACCTGGTCTTCTTCATTTGCTGGATCTGTTTGAAATCTATCCTATTTAGCATTGTGGCAGTGCCACAGATCTTGAGAAAAGAGCATCCTCGATGGGAAGATGTGACTTTGCCACACTTACCAATATTAGAATTAGAACTAGCTTTATTGCCACATTTACTCACATCAGTACAGTGAAAAGCTTACAAATGATTTCTGGAAATTGAGGTACCACACAAGCAGAGTGTAAACTATAACCTTCACGATAATTCTCAGACACAACAGGGATGGTGTTGAACTTGGGCAAGGTCATAAGTCACTAATTGTCCTTTATTTTCCTTTATGATTGAAGCCAAGCAGAGACTGTCAGCTAGAGGCTAAACTCCTGACATGTATCTGGCATCCTTTCTGATATTGAATTCAGCATGTATTCACATAATTTGGCCACAGCAGCTGAAAATTCTCCAACACCCAGACCCCAGTGAACTTCCAGCTTAAAATCCAAGCATTAGGGCAGATGCCTCAGTAAAGCATAACCTGTTTGCCTGCTCCAGTGGTGCACGTTAAGATTGTGTAATACTCTGTAATCCCAATCCAATCCATGCATCAGAATCTTATCTTTAGCAGGCCTAACGTTTCCTCCACGATGGCGCTAGTGGATGAATGCACTATGTTCTATTTATTTTTGGCATCAGCCCAGGGGGTTGTATATGAAGTCATCAGCTAAGGTTGCAAAGGCTTGCCCTTGTCTCCCAGTAACCATTCTTTTAAGGCATCTTCATTTAAACAAATGAAGCAAGAACATGGGCGTTCTTAACGATATCAGTTCGCAGGATCCTTGGCATTAACTCCTAAGATGTGCTACTGATGTTTGCAGAAGACTTTTATATTGATGGAATGAAATCTATTTCTGTTGATGAAGTCTGCTGCATTATGGCATGGCTGTCTCAGTACAAAGTATGCATAGTCCATTGGCCCCTGCACCTGAAGTAAGCCAGCTTATGTTGTCAAAACCTACCTTTGTGGGCTGGAGCACTGACCTTATGATGGGATAATGAAATGAAACAGTGTCATGTGACACAATTGGCACCATGGAGTCATAGGGTTGTACAGCACGGAAACGGACCATTCAATCCAACTCGTCTATGCCAACCAGATATCCTAAGTTAATCTAGTCCCGTTTGCCAGCATTTTGTCCATACTCCTCCAAACCTTCCTATTCATATACCTATCCAGATGCCTTTTAAATATTGTAATTGGACCAGCCTCCACCACTTCCTCTGGCAGTTCAATCCATACACGTGCCACACTTTGTATGAAAAAGTTACCCCTCAGGTCCCTTTTAAATATTTCCCCTCTCACCTTAAACCTATATCCTCCAGTTTTGGACTGCCCTACCCGGGGGAGAAGACCTCGAATATTCACCCTATTTATGCCCCTCGTGATTTTATAAACTTCCATAAGGTCACCCCTCAGCCTCTGACGCTACAAGGAAAATAGCCCCAGCCTATTCAGCCTCTCCCGTTAGCTCAAACCCTCCAACCCTGGCAACATCCTTGCCAATCTTTTCTGAATCCTTTCAAGTTTAACAACATCCTTCGTACAGCAGGGAGACCGCAACTGAATGCAGTATTCCAAAAGTGGTCTAACCATTGTCCTGTAAAACCGCAACATAAACTCCCACCTCCTATACTCAATGCACTCACCAAGAAAGACAAGCATACCAAATGCTTTCATCACTATTCTGCCTACCTGTGACTCCAGTTTCAAGGAATTATGAACCTGCACTTCAAGATCCCTTTATTCAGCAATATTCCCCAGGGCCTTACCATTAACCATTACAAGTACTGCCCTGACTTTTTCTGCCAAAATATATCACTTCATAGTTATCTAGATTAAACTTCATCTGCGACTCCTTGGCCCATTGGTCCATCTGATCATGGTCCTTTTGTATTCTGAGGTAACTTCTTCGCTGCCCACCACGCCAACAATTTTGGTGCCATTTGCAAATTTACGAACCGTACCACCTACATTCACATCCAAATCATTTATATAGATGACAAAAGGCAGCAGACTCAGCTTCAATCTCTGCTGCAGCACACAGCCGGCCACAGGCCTCCAGTCCAAAAAGCCACCCTCCACCACCGCCCTCTGCTTCCTACCTTCAAACCAGTTCTGTATCCAAACAGCTAGTTCTCCCTGTATTCCATCTGATCTAACCTTGCTAACCAGCCCACCATGAGGGACTTTGTCAAACGCCTTACTAAAATCCATAGAGACAACATTCAATGCTCTGCCTTCATCAATCCTCTTAGTCACATATTCCCACGCACAAAGCCACGTTGACTATTCCTAATCAATCCTTGCCTTTCCAAATACATGTAAATCCCGTCCCTCAGAATCCCCTTCAACAACTTGCCCACCACTGATGTCAGGCTCACCGGTCTATAGTTAGCTGGTTTTTCCTTACCACCTTGCTTAAATAATGGCAACATCCAGTCTTCCAGCATCTTGCCCATGGCTATCGATGACACAAATGTCTCAACAAGGGGCCCAGCAATCACTTCCCTAGCTTCCCATAAAGTTCTAGGTACACCTGATGTGGACCAGGAGATTTATCCACCCTTATGCATTTTAAGATATCCATGGGTTCTCAACCCATAAAGCAATCAACAAACATATACAAACATGGACCCCATATACAAACCCATACAGAACAAAACCGGTAGTGATACTACTCACCATAACGTACTGGATAGTATAAATTCCAAGCGGAGTAGAACAACATCACTTCATCGGAGGCCTTGCTGATGATGTTACTTAGCATGGTGATGAAACGTCTTGAACAAAAACAAGCCAGCTCGGCAAGCAAGTCAACCTCACCCACAACCCAAGCTACAAATCTTTGTTAAAACCTTAAATATTTCTACTTATACTAAATACTTACAATCCTCTAAGCATTCACTTGATTCCTGCTGTCTGTACCTGACATATGCTTTCTTCTTTTTCTTGACCAGAATCTCAATTTCTCTAGTCATCCAGCATTCCCTACACCTACCAACCTTGCTCTTCATCCTAACAGGGACATACTGTGTTTGATCTATCTTTATCTCATTTTTGAAGGCTTCCCACTTTCCAGCCATCACTTTACCTGCGAATACGTGCCCCCATTTAACTTTTGAAAGGTTCTTGCCCAAATACCATCAAAATTGGTCTTCCCCCAATTTAGAACTCTGACTTTTAGATCAGGTCTATCCTTTTCCATAACTATTTTAAAACTAATAGAATTATGATCACTTGGCCCAAACTGCTTGCCCACTGACACCTCAGTCACTTGCCCTGCCTTATTTCCCAAGAGCAGATCAAGTTTGCTCCTTCTCTAGTTCATCCACATACTGAATAAGAAAATTTTCTTGTACACACTTAACAAATTCCTCTCCATCTGATCCCTTAACACCATGGCAGTCCCAGCCTGTTTGGAAAGTTAAAATCCCCTACCATTGCCACTCTATTACTCTTACAGATAACAGATCTCCCCACAAATTTGTTTCTCAATTTTCCATTGACCACTGGGGTAATCCATAGTACAATCCCAATAAGGTGATCATCCCTTTCTTATTTCTCAGTTCCACCCAAATAACATCACTGGACATACTCCCTGGAATATCCTCCCTGAGCACAGCCGTAACGTTACCCCTAATCAAAAATGCCACCCACTCCCAGCCCCACCTCTTTTGCCTCTGTTTCTATCCTTCCTATAGTATCTACACCCTGGAACATTAAGCTGCCAGTCCTGTCCATGCCTGAGCCACGTTTCTGTAATAGCTATAATATTCCAGTCCCATGTTCCCAACCATGCCCTGAATTCATCTGCCCTACCTGTCAGGCCTCTCGCATTGAACTAAATGCAATTTAATTTATCAGTCTTAATTTGTTTTCTGCTTTGCTCATGCCTGCCTGCCTTGACTATTTGACTTGCTCCTTTTCCCAACTGCACCAGCCTCAGACTGATCCCTTTTCTCAATATCTCTGGATCCACAAACCTATCACCCAGAAACAAATGGTGTAAATCCTCCCAGGTGGTCCTAGCAAATCTGCCAGTGACAGCTTTGATACATTTGTAGGTCAAAGGACCTAGTGGATCCTTAGAAGTAGCCAGAAGCTTAAAAGTGTAGTGCAGCTGTCAACTTGACAGCCATTGGAATATGAAGTGCTGTACGATTACTGATATTTTGTCTCCCCACCTCCATCTCCCATGTCACAAAGAAAGGTTTGATTGCCAACGCATGTTGGTGAATATGTAAAGTTCAAGGTGATATGAAATCAGCTCCGTGCTCTTGCACATTCTATGAAACCTTGCATTATCTTTGGTGGTCCTCGTACCCCACTTTTAAAGTTGCCTATGACTACTCCAGCTTCACAAAGGTGACTATGGTCAATGTGTAATGATCAATGACATGGTCAAGATTGTTTGTGACAAGGACTTATATCCATGCAATTGGGCACTGCACAGATTTGATATTCAGTGTAGTACATTTACAGATGTCTTCAATCTATACTGTGCAAGTGCCTAATTAATGCAATCACCTTTGAAGTGCCTCACATCACTCACAAGTAGAACCCAGATGACAGAAAAAGAGCTTATCCCACCCACTCTGTTCACAGCCATTTTCTATTTCCTTTTCTCGTTTATAATTGTATGTGTATGGAAGGCAATGTAGATTGTACTTGACATCTCCAGTCATGGGCTCAGCCTTGTATTCAAAGAACATCCCAAATCTCCATGTCCTTTTCCTCGCTCACCCTGCTGAGTCCATCAGTACTGAGCTTCCTCATGCTTGACACACCTCTTTGAATTATATCTTCATCTCCCAACATTACCCCATGAATCCAGGCTCTACAGTCCATATCATCCATTGTGCCGCATTAATCCCAATCAATGCCAGGGTGCTTGTGGCTATTGATCAGATTCTCCTCCTCCCGCAATAATCCATGTCCTCCAAGGCACCATCATCTATCACCCATTATATTGGGAAACCCCTTTCACAATAACTCCCAACTCTGAATTCCAGCATGCTGCCTCCAATTCCCACAATTGACTTCTACAAATTCCCTACCACAGTAGTGGCACCTGATAGCCACCCTTGACTTTTACTGACTAGGTCCCCTGGACTGACCGTGCCCACCCTCCTGAACCGCTTGGATGGCCAGCCCTGACTGATGAATGATTGGGCCTCTGAGTGATCTCTGTGCAGCTCACCAAATAACTTATTATAAATCTTCATGTTGGTTGCATGGACCTACTGGAGTGACTGTAGCCCAATCCCCAGATTTTAGTGAAACAGATTATTTGACCCCTACTGCCCCAAGGAGCCAAGTGACTGTATCCAAGGCCTTAACCTGAAAGGGGACACTGTCTTTGACTTACTGTGCTGGTACAGCCTGACTGAAGGCTCTCTCCCTTGACTTGACCAAGGATTATTCCTCATAGGCTTTGAGACATGGCCATTTGGTTGAAGTAGATGCAACATGTTTGCTGCAGAACAAAAACTGAAGTTGCTGGAAAAGCTCAACTGGTCTTGCAGCATCTGTGAAGAAAAAAATCAGAGTTAACGTTTCGGGCCCGGTGACCCCCTGAACCCGAACCGTTAGCTCTGATATTTTCTTCATAGATGCCATCCGACCAGCTGAGCTTTCCCAGCAACTTTTGTTTTTGTTCCTGATTTACAGCATCCATAATTCTTTCAGTTTTTACATTTGCTGCAGAAGCTGCTGGTGTGTGGTGTAGGTGTGACATTGAAGAAAGGTAATACCCGAAACATTGCTCCTTCCTCCAGATGCTGGCTGGCTTGCTGTGTTCTTCCAGCTTCTTGTCTGTCTGCCTTGGGTTCCAGCGTCTGCAGTTTTTTTTTTAATCAATAACATTGAGAAGTAACACAGTAGTAGCTCACCAATGTGTCCACCCCCTTGACTACTCACTGCTGATGACCATGACAAACTGCCTGACTTTGTTGTCTGCATTAAATGGCAAGGTGACACAGAAGTACTTTGAGTCTTTATTTCAGAATGATGGGGCAAAGCATAAACGGCAAGACAAGGCAGAAAGGATGTGAGTGTGCAAGTAGCCATAAAGTGAGTGACTGTTAGCAGAGCAAGCGAGTAGCCCTGAAAGGCATCATCGTTCAATTATGAGGTGGCTTTTTGTCCTGTGCACAGTGACCTAGCCACTGTATTATAATGAAAGATGCCAACACATCCAACGTTCAGCATTGAACTGGAGAGCTATACATTAATAGGCTGTTACATATCCAATGTCAACCTCTGTGGAAAGGGACGGTGGGTGGTCATTGCCCGTGGGCTGTGCCAGAGTTGTTGAGGACAGCTGTGCAAGATGGAGGCGCAGGAAGTTGGAGTCACCAGGTACCCACTCTTGACTTTCATTTCAGAAATGTTTATCATTTAGTTTCAGTCCAGTGCATAGGGGAATGAGAAAATGTATACAATGAAGCAAGGTTAGGAACCAATGGCATGGAAAGGGGGCTCCTGCTGTTCACGACAGAGATTCTCGTCTCACTGTTCAAATCATTGTTGTAGAATTGGACATTTTTCCTCGACACTAAGATGTTCTTCTCTATCAATCTCACTGTCATTTCCCAACTGACCTGCCAGCGCCCAGCTTGTTCAGGGTCTGGGAAAATTCTACTATAAGAATTGTATGATTCGAGTTCCTTTGGTGAAAATTGACTGAAAGTTGTCACGGTATGTGCACCCACCACTCTGAATTCAAACCTTATGACCAATGGAATAATAAAGTGAATATTTGAACACAATTACTTGTTAGCATACAAGCGTATGCCATTCAGCCCCATCAGTGTACTCCAACATTCAATAAGATTATGGCTGGTCTGATTACGCCACCTTTCTGCCCAATGCCAAAAACCTTTCATCCCCTTTTCTTATCAAGAATCTATCCACATTTGCCTTAAAAATACTTGAACAATCTGCCTCTGCTGTCTTTTAAGGATTAGAGTTCCAAAAACTGATGACCCTCTGAGAAAGAAAATCCTCACCAAAGACAAAAGAAGGATATTGACAGTGCTAACAAAGTAAATCAGAAACAGATGACAAAGCGTTTTGAAACTGGATGCCTGTCAGTTGAATAATGATGAACATTTCTCTTATATTAAGCTTACTGGATGAAAGTTACAAAAATGATTTACTAGGAAGAGGTATGAGGTATGGTCAGATAAAGATTTTGAAAGACACTCCAAAGAATCAAATCTGTTTTTGGTTTGTTAATTGTACTACTAATATTAAGATTATAAAGATTGTGGGCACTGATTTACTGCACAGAATCATTGAAAAAAATAAGAATACCAGTAGGTCATTCCACCCTTTGAGCCTGCTCCTCCATTCAATGTGAACATGGTTGATCCTTCTACTCAGTACCCTGTTCCCGGTTTTGCCCCATACCTTTTGGTTCCTTTAGACCCAACTCCTCTCTGTGGCAGTGAACCCCACAGGCTCACCACTCTCTGCGTGAAGAAAGTTCTCCTCTTCTCAGTCTGAAATGGCCTACCCAGTAGGCTTAAACTGGCTTCTGCTTCTGAAATCCCTGGCCATTGGGAATATCCTTCCTGTATTTGCCCTGCTTAGTCCTGTTGGAATTATACAGGCTTCTAAGTTACTCTCTCATTCTTCTCAGCTCCAGCAAATTTAGTCCTAACCAATCCAGTCTCTATTCATATGTCAGTCCTGCCATCCTGGGAATCAATCTGGTAAACCTTTATTGCACTCCCTCCATGGCTATGCCGGTTCCCAGTGTGTATACGCTTCCTCAGATAAGGAGACAAAAACTGCCACAATACTTCAGTTGTGTACTCACCAAGGCCTTCAACAATTGCAGAGAGACAGCTCTGCTGGTGCACTCAAATCCTTTCTTGCTGTGAAGGCCAATACACCACTTGCTTTCTTCACCACCTATTGTACCTGCAAGCTTACTTTCAGCATCTGGTGTACGAGGACACCTAGGTCTTATTGCACCTCCCCCTTTCCCAATCTATTGCTATTCAGATAATAATGTCTTCCTGTTTTAGCTACCAAAATGGAAACCTCACATTTATCCACATTATACTTCATCTGCCATGCATTTACCCACTCACTGAACTTACTTAAATCACACGGAAGGATCTCTGCATCCTCCTCATGGTTCGACCTTCAGTACCGTGAACACATAAAAATATAGACTTCCAGAACACTGGCTGGAGGAAGCAGGCATTTAAAATGTTACAGCCTGTAAATAGATATAATGTCAAGTGAAAAGGTTGAATTTGATTTTCTAAGTCACCAATGCCTTTGGAATGAATTAACAGAAGATCTCATGGGCAATTTCTAGTAGAGATCATGGAGGATTTTCTCATGTTCAGGCAATCAAAAAATCCCTAGGCCAAAAACCTAAAATACATGATCTGGTCATTTGTTTGTCGGAACTTGCTGTGCAAAAATGGAGTGTTACTTTCCCTGTATTAAAGGTGAATACACTGCAAAGGTACTTTTATTGATTTTAAAGCACTTTGGGATGTCATGAGATCTTGAAAGATGCTACATAAATCCAGAACTTACTTTTCCATTCCGACTCAGTATGTTTCTTGTACTGTAGCAAAGTAGGATTAGCCATTATCAGCTGCCTGTACAAATATCAGAAACCAGACTGAAGGCCCTTGCCTATTCACAAGCAACACCGTAGGGTATTTACTCATCTTATATGGATGTTTTACTGCTATTTTCAATTTTGTGACCTAAGCCATACTGACAACGTAGCTACATTTTATAGTTTATCACTACCAAATTAGTCACGTATCACATAAACAAGGTACAGCATTTATTCAACAGCATGAATAGATTTCCAGTTGGCTTAAACTATTACTTTCTTCCTATCAAGTCAAATATAATGACTTCTGTCATTATTTGTTAGTGTAAGCTATGATGTTGTAACTCTTTAAAAAAAGTATTGAAATATGTCAACATTTGCAAATACAACTTGATTGGGTGAGTGGATGCATTTCTTGGTTCACAACCTTCATGTTCTGATGACTGCATTTGTTTTGATTATGCTTTGTTATTTCAATAATTGTTCTGAAGTGCATAACAAGGCAGTTACAGATAAATTGTGTCTAAGGTTGAAGCTGAAGAAATTGACACGTACCTCTGATGCTGTGCTGCAGTTGATTAATCACTCCAGCCTTAATTCGATACTTAAACAGAATGATCTTCCTCCTTTCTAGCTTTATATGTGAGGTTGCAGCATTTCAAGAAAACAATGCAACCAAATTTAAGAACACGAGTCACTAGATGGCCTGATCACACATAGCATAAAATTATGTGGAGAGTGTGTCAGGGTTCCAAAGTATGCAGAGCTAGCAGGTGTGGCTTCCTTTTGGATTTTTTTTTAAATTGATGGAATCAACCCACATTAATTTTTCTGATTTGTTACGCCATCTTAAATTCTTGATGTGGTACGCCAGTTTATGTTCACATGACATTTTTCCTACATGCTTTTTAGAACAGAAAGAAAGCCATGCAGCTTCTGTCGTACGGCACAATGCTTTGTAAATGTCACACTTACAGTATGTGGCAGCAGCTTCCACGGCACATAGATAGCATACGCTTCAACTAAGTGGTTGTCTGAAAGTCAAAGGGAGTAGTTCTTAGTCCAGTCAAGGGGAATCATGCTTGACCAGGGGCTACTCGCTCCTCAGTCAAAAGATGTGGTGAATTGTCCCAAGTGAGTAAATAGTAAGCACAGAGGAAGCGGGATCAATTGAATATCTTGAAGAGTAAAAGGGATGCAGGGGCATTCTTCAGAGGGAAATCAGGAGGGCAAAAAGGGGTTATGAGCTAATCT
>JAHRHZ010000014.1:62871425-62885360 GCA_024137785.1 Ginglymostoma cirratum
CCCCCCCACAGCCTACAGCACCTTCCCCTGTAACCGGCGAAGGTGCAACACCTGCCCATTTACCTCCTCCCTCCCCAGTATCCAAGGGTCCAAACATACCTTCCAGGTGAAGCAACACTTCACCTGCACTTCCCAGAATCTAATCGACTGCATTCACTGCTCACAACGTGGTCTCCTCTATATTTGGGAAATGAGGTGTAGACTTAGCGACCGCTTTGCAGAAGATCTACACTCTGCTTGCAAAAAAGCCCCTAAACTACCTGTTGCCTGCCTCTTTAATGCACCACCCTGTTCCCTGGCCAACATCTGTGTCTCTGGCTTGCTGCAGTTTTCCTGCAAAGCTCAACACAAGCTGAAAGAACAGCATCTCATTTTCAGCTTGAGGACCCTGCAGCCTTCTGGACTCAATATCACGTTCAACAATTTTAGGGCCTAAACTCTCCTGTGTCCCAGCCCCCTACCCCACACACCAGGCCTTATTATCACATAGCCTGCTATTATACATATTGTTCGTCACTGACAATTCCCATTAACAACTATTCACCCTCCCAGCCTGATGGTTATCAACTCCCTTGTCTGTCCAACTGTCTCTCTCTCTCTTTAGTCTGTATCCTATTGTTTACTCCCTACCCCACCCCCTCCCTATTTTCTGCATATAAGCTGACGTTTTCCCAGCTACCACCAGTTCTGAGGAAGGGTCACTGGACCTGAAACGTTAACTCTGTTTTCTCCTTCACAGATGCTGCCAGACCTGCTGAGCTTTTCCAGCAACTTCTGTTTTGGCTAGACTTTTTGCAACTGAGCGGATTCTACAGGAAATCTTGTACCAAACTTTAGTAGCGTGATGTCACCACTGACAGATTTGTTAAAGAATATGAAGTTCCTTTGGACAGAATAATGTCAGGAGGAATTTGAGAATTTAATAGCAGTTTTAGCCAAGCCAAATTTCTTGAAACCCTTTAAAGTGGTCATCAATTCAAGTGATGTAGATGCTGGAGCTTTGTTGTTACAGGAGGATGATTGTGGCATTGAAATGTCAGTTATTTTTCAAAGAAACTCATTATCCATCAGAGAAAATACTCAACCGTTGAAAAGTTAGTGAGTTTGGTACTGGCCCTACAACAGTTGCATTTCTGATTACTACCTTTTGATATTTTTGGAAAGATTTAAGCATAAGAACACCAGACTATTTCATTGGAGTCTTTTGTTACAAACATTTAATTTACAGATTTTACATGTTGCGGGTTGTGAAAATGTTATTGCAGATACATTATCACATGTTTAAAAGAAATGTGTGTATAGAATAGAAACAGTAGTGTTCAATTCTAGGGGTTAAGAGTGAATGGTCCCTTTAAGAGGTGATGTGTTTTTCTAAGCTTGGAGATACTCAAAAACATGTCCACAAGCAGCTGCGGATGCACAGACGGTTCTGAAATTGAAACATATGTATCAATTGGCTGTGTGGTTGGCAATGTAGGCTTGTTTTGTGTTAAAGCAACCAGCTTGAATATCAGCCAATCAATGTAATCAAGGCATTTAAAGACTGAAAACCAATTTAGTTTAAATCTGACGGTGTTGACAACCTAGGAGCAATTCTGTTATAAGAAAATTGATAGGTCATCAAGGGTATATAAGAAGACGGTTTTTGAAAATCAGTGTGAGAACAAACTTCCATTGGAGGAATAAAACTCTGGCTCTTACAGAAATCTTTAAGCTCTCTGATTAAGCACCAACTAACAGGTACCATGGCACTCTTATCTAATATTCCTGACCCAAGGATTCAACAAAGAAAGAATTCAGGACTGAAGAATAGCAGAAAAGGCATAGAACATTCCAGAAGATGCATCCTGACTGTAGTTTTGAGAGCCCAAGTTTAAATGTATTGTTTTTTATTACTTTGGTTTTTATAAGTAGGACTTACATTTATTGGAACAGCATACCATTAGAATTTTGTTTTATTCGGGAATTGTTAGCAGTTAGGGAGGAATTGTTCAGTTTGTTAGTAGTTCTGTTGATTTGATCACTGTTAGAGTTAGGTAAATAAATTGTAACTTGTGGATTGTAGAGTGACTGTCAGGGAGTTCATTTCATTTAACTATCCCCTCTGTAACACATAGTATTCTGACATTTGCAAGAACAGCCTGGTTGAGTGTGATCAGCATCCTGCCTGCTGCAAAGGGTCATCAGGACATCTTGTTTGATACAGCCCACCAGTTCAAAGTACAAACTCCATACCTGGCATCACATTAGCACGGGGACCGAAATTACATTATTCTTCAGTGTGGAAAGCAAAGCAAATTTTGATTTGTTGGGAGCATCTGTTACCGGAGAAAACCTACAATCTGCCAAGTAGTAGTAAGAGACAGCTAGCTTCACCTGTTGTACAAATTTTGAAAGATTATTCCCTGGGTAATCTGAGGTAGAATGATCATAGTTTAAGGTTGAACATAGAGGACAGAGACTCATTCATGAGTTTGAGCAATCTACAGTGAGTGCTGATTTGCTCATGGTTGCTATTTTTATGATCTATCTTAGCTTCCAACTTACAACATGAGCAGATGGCCAGGGCCCTAGAACAAGGTTGCCAATGAAATTGATCTTGTAAAGTACGGAACTATAGGAATCCCAACATGTAGATACAAAATTAAAATTGAGCAGGTGCTGAAAATAGGAAATGAAGCAGTCTTTATTTCTCTCCATAGATGCTAACTGGCCTGCTGAGTAGTTAGCATTCTTCTGTTTTTAATTCAAATCTGTAGATGCCCTTTACAGAATCTAAACAGCTTAATCTCAAGGCAATGAAATAGTTAATTGCAAACCCATTACAAGTGATTCAGTCTGCATGTCGTTTATAGTTATTTATTTTTTGATGTGTTTCTCTCAGGTATTGTTTTGCATTAACAACATCCCTCCCACCTCCATATTCTGGACCTGACTATTCAATATTGATGACTTTCTAGACTTGCACAGTGATTTCAAATGTCAGCAATATTTAAGTTGCTTTTTTATATCCTTGGAGGCCTGTTCAACAGCACATCAAGAACAAAACTCTCACTTTCATGGTAATGCCAAATATCTTATCAACAACAGACACCTTGCATATTTCCGGACCCCAATAAATGCCCACATTTATGATCTAACCTCCTGGGCGTAGTAGGTTCGCAAGTGCAAACTGCCAGCAGTGCTAAGGGATTACAAAGCGAATGCTCCAATGTGTTTTTCTTTTTTTTCTGGTAATTGAAATCATATCGATAAGAACATACAAATTTAAGACAGACATGATGTACAGACGGTAAGGAAGAAATTTTCAGAGAAAAAAAAACGTCTAACCTGGACACCACTTACTGATGCGAACAAACATTTTGAATTCCAGCCTTTATTACAGAGCTGATTAATGGAAAGTGGCAACATTGGTTGTCTTTCACAGAACTGATCAGGCCAAGAATCTTGCCTGTTCACCGTAGAACTGGTGTAAAGCTGCCAATCTGTTTAATCATATTCAAATAAAACTCATTAACATGTGCTGATATGACATATAAATCCAAGTACACCTCTGAACTGGAACTTTTGTGAGAATGCAAAAAAATCCTGCAGCATGACATCTTTGTTTTGCATTGGAGGGCCACTTCATTCATTTGTCTCTCACACAGTAACAATTACTCATTTTATGTAACATTTTCTTTTACAAACCCTTACTAGCACCTCACACCCTTTCAGTTTTATTTTTTTCTCCCTGGCATAAAGCTCCATAGGTACCCCCATACAACTGAGAGACTTTGACAATCAATTTCCTCCATCCTAGACAAAGGACCATTTGTAAGTGACAGTGGTGAGATTGGCAGAGTCAAAGTCTAAGAGTCATCCTGGTCTTTGTTATTTAGTACCGTAATAGGGAGGGTGTTTAGACAATGGACCAGCAATTCAGTAGATGTGCACATTTTATACAACCAGAAATATATCAAACTCATTGAAAATAAATCAAATGTAACATGTATTTTGCGTATTAATCTTACTAGTTATGCTGAAATAAAAGGACAATATGGAACAGCAAGTATTGCATTATGTCATGAACTATTAAACATTAACACCTGTTCTGCCTATTAGCATGTCAAAAGCATTAACATATTGTACTTTTTCAAAGAAGGCAATAACTAATTCTCACTCATTTAAAATACAGACATATTTTATTTTCATGTACCAAGAAACCAACAGTTACAGAAGGACATACCATTAATACATCTGTAATAGTACATTACATATAATTTGTAACAAACAATGCAACATATATACTGTTACTACATTCTAGGTTTTCTTAATGTTGACCATTTGTTTGTATTTCATGAATATTTTTGTCTCTGTACCAAACTACAGCATGTCGAGGAGATGGATTGAAGAGATACGTCACACAAAAAAAGTCATTGAAGCATACTTGTGCAGTTTCTTTGAACAACACATCACAGATGCATATTTGGGATACTTGCCTTCACCTCTGTGCTCAAGGAATTTACAAGACAGTACAGCATAAATATACAAAGATCTTAATATAAATGACTATGGGGAGACGTTCAAAACTGAGATACCTTGCATACTGGGTTATCTCAATCACTGAGCTATCATTAGACTTGAGGGGAACTGTTTAATCTTTTTCTCACCTCTTTTGTGAAGACTTGACAGGGAACATAGTTCTTTAAAAAGTTACAAAAAATAAATATTCACAGGACATTTTAGCAGTTTAATACATGAGACTGCACATTCCATGATGCGGACAAGTGAAGCGAACAGATTAACTGGACTGATTATCACACAAGCTGCACAGTGACTGCTTAAATTTTTCTCCATTCTTGCTACTTACCAAAGTTTAGTCGACTGAGAATCATTTATCAAATAAAGCTCATTAACATCTGTTGATGTCACAGAAAAATTCAAAAATAATATTGTATGCCCAACATAGTATCACTGTGAAAGCATGTAAAATAATATTTACAAAGATAGTTAATAAACATGTTCACTTCATAATATATTTCCAAAGTTTTTAACTCCTAGAGTTTGCTTTCTTGTGCAAGTACCAATATAATTGAAGTACTCAGTGCACCATTAAATTCCTTTAAAATTCTAAGCTGTAGATTTCAGTGATTGTAAAGTCAGCAAAACACAGTGCAAACTATTTTATAGAAAAATCAGATTGATAAATAAAAAGAGCACACTTCAATCAAATATCATAACCACTGTTACAACGTAACTATGCTACAGTACAGGTCAATTTGCTTGTTTTTTTCAGTTGATTTTAATACTTACAGAAAACGTATTCATGAAATTAACATAATATCTCATACACATTGTATAGGGATCAAATTACAAACAAGTATTGTAAATGTGTAATTTACCATTGATAATGATCTTGAAAAGACATATCTATCTCAACAGACGATTTTTAAAAACCTTCAAAAGATACTCTCAAACATTTTTGCCTTTTAGCTTTATTTTAAAACATTTATACACTAATTTTTCAAGACCTTCATATGTAACTGATAGTATGTTGCATCAGTAAAATGTGGTCTGAGATTTGTTCATTTAGATAATTGTTAGAAATTGATGCAACCAAAACAAACTTGCAATCAAAGGGATAGTCAGAGTGGAAGTTATGCACATGAAACTGCTGATGCTGAGTGACATTTGGGAAGGTGAAGTAAGACATTACAAGTTGACGTCATTTATCACATTACACAATGTAAAAACTGCAAAGTAGATTTTTTACTTTAACACCCACTATAACTTTTCTTTGTCAGGAAGGATTGAATCTAAATTTCTGTGACTTCTTTTAATTTCTCACAGATATATAAGCAAGTTAAGCTAACTGTTCTGTCTTAACATAAATACCAGTCCTTAATGACATTTACAATTTTGAAAGTTATCATTCATAACACTGAATGCAAATATGTATGTTCTTTTCACATTTGGGGTCTCCCAAAGACAAAAGGTCAGTATTAAGTAGACAGACTGCAATTTTATGTTGGAAAAAGATCATGGAAAGAGGAAGTTTGATTTGGATATAAAAGAATTATAAAATCAAAAATAAGACTTCTTTGGTGTGGAACTAGATATTAATTCGAAAATCTGAAAAGTTCCCTCATTTGTTTTGTTCAATCATAATGGAAAAAGAAACAAAATTATGTCCACCTCTCTTCATTCTGAGTCTTTTAACTACTTTCCCATTTACTACCACACATTTCTGGATAAAATAATCAAAAGAATTTTTAACAGCATAATTTGGAATAGTTCACAGTCCATCATATTTTTCATGGCTGATAAGCAATGAACCACTATAGGCTTGTGCATGTTTAACGTACAATTTATACAATACTTATTCTACAGACTCCAATTATGTTGTTGCAATAAATGAATATTCAGAATGTCAGCATTTTTTCTTTTCTTGGCTGGACATAAGAAAATAGGATTTTGTCAGATGGCTTAAAATGAAATAAAATGCAACTGTTATTATGTTGCAGAATTAAATATATTTAAGCTCAACTCCAGAACATAATCCTTTAGATTTTAAGAAAGAAAATAGCAACCAATAGCCTGTGAAATGGCAAAAAAAGGTTTAGAACAGTAAGCAGAGACATGAAATGCTGTAAATAAAAATTAGGACATTAAAACACTTGTAGCTGAAGATATCTATTGATAGTTATAGTGAGATCATGAGTGTATGTGCAATGTGTTTACAATTTCACTATGAACTGAAATAACCAGAAATTTTACTGCAGCATTTAATCAGTATTACCAAGTGTAAATTTTTTTGTGTGTTACACATTTGACTTTACATTAGAATTTGGTCAGTGTTGTTACCAGTACTGGGCAAAATAGATGGTCTGAGGCCACAAATTAAAAAGGACAAAAAACAGTATTTGAAGAACCCATTGGTTCCTGTTCAGTGCACTGTTACAAACCTCACACATTTTAGATATATTTTTCGAATGAGTCACTCCATCACAGAACGTTTAACCTGAACAGACACACAGCAATAATGCTTTTCCAGGATTTGAACTGACAAAGAATTGGGTTTAAATCTAACCCCAGACCTCATAGGAACTAACGAGATTCCATTAAATATATGGTTTTTGTATTCTTCTAAAAAAACTAAGCAGGTGATCATCATGATAGTACAAACCATTTTAAACACTGCAGCTCACCCCATCAGCTGTGGATTTATCTATGTTCCTTGCAAGATCCCAGCTGGAGCACTGTCAGAAATGTTCACAGTGGTTCACTAGCTATTTCATTTCAACTGTATACAAAAGTATGCTGATTTTTGTAAAACATATGCAATGTCTTTCATGCCACTGTTGATTGCTTTGTAATCCTGACATCAGAGGATTTCCTGGCATGCCCACAAAAGTTTCAAAAAAAATCTTCAGAATTTCAGCGTTAACAGTGAAATCTGAATGAGCTTTACAAAAATGCTACCCTAGTATAGAAAATCAAAAGACTGACAGACAAGAGCCTGTAAAGCAGCATGGATCATTTATCAGCAAAGTGGATCTCTAAACAAACTACTTTAAAAAAGGTGGTTCTTGCATGCCGTGGTTTAGCATTCAATATGTCAAATTCAGAGTACAAGCACACATAATCCCACACAATGCTAATGTAAAGAATTGTAGCAAAAACAGCAGCCATTTGCTAACATGACCATAACAATAGGAGAATAGGTTCTTGAATTCCTTTGCTCTTCTGCTTCTTTGGCTGCTCTTTGGAACAGGCGATGGAGTTAACCTTCAATAAAAAGAAGAAACAATCACACCACTGTCATTATTAGAGTGAACCTTTCAGTTTTATCTTTACCAATTTAAATCAATATGAAGTATTACAACGATTTTACCGAGACTAAGAGGTTTGAGTTATAAGGAGAGAATGGATAGGCTGGGACTTTTCCCCCTGGAGCACAGGAGGCTGATGGGTGACCTTATAAAAGGCTTATGAAATCATGAGGGACACAGACAAGGTGAATAGTCCAGGTCTTTTCATAAGGGTAGGGGAGTTCAAAACTAGATGGCATAGGTTTAAGGTGAGAGTGGAAAGATTTAAAAGGTAGCTAAGGGGGAACTTTTTCCACATAGACTGGTGCATATATGGAACAAGCTGCCAGCGGAAGTGGTAGAGGTGGATACATTACAACATTTAAAAGACATTTAACAGGTATACAGATAGGAAAGGTTTGGAGGGATCTGGGCCAAACCAAGGCAAATGGGACTAGTTGAGTTTAGGAAACCTGGTCAACGTGGACAAGTTGGGCCAACAATAAATTCTAATTCTAATTCTAGAAGGGTCTGTTTCCATGCTAAATGACTCTACAATGTTGGGAACCTTAGTGTTCTCTGAAATGTAGGGAATGTAGGACTGACAATTATGATACTAAAACAATATGCTCGCGTTTTGGACCACAATTTACAATCATTCACATTGGACACATGGCTGAAAAGTAATAAGTTCTGACTATTTTGATGAGCTCTTGTAAAACAGGAATAACATCATATATTCCTCCTCCTTCCAAAAGGTGTTGATTTAGTCCAGTGTAATAAAGAACTGCTGTTGAACTCAAATATATCTGACATTTTTACTAATGTATGTTTACTGTGGTTTCATTACATTGAATGAATAAGAACATTTGAATAAAGCAAATAATAGCCAACATAATGTGTAAGTAATAAAGGCATGTACTTTTAAAATTCATACATGGAAATCGAATTCATCTGAAGAAATATTTCGATTTGAATTTTGTGTGGATTTCCTTGCATACTGGTTTAAATTTTTTCAAACACTTTAGATAGGATTTTTAACCAATATGCAGTAATCATTGCAATTATAACAAGCACAGTCCACTTGTACGTTCATTCTGATGTAAACATATATATTAACATTTGGAGGCTACACTAAGAGCTTGAATACTTGAGAGCTTGAAAATGTTTGGCTTCTCTTGTTTATATTTTTAAATTAGCTATCATTTTGATGTCCCTTTTAATTCTCCTCGATCTTTCCATATGATTCTGTGAATCTATGCAAATATGGTACTTGAAAATTAATATTTACTAAAATCCAACTAATTACTTTCTGCAAATAAGCCTACTTATTAATGATTCAGTTATTCAATGATTCTTTTGAAAATTAAGGACACTGTAATTGTCAATCCACCCAAGTTGAGGTGAAATTACATAGATCACAAACAGCTTCAAACTAGCTACCATAAACATCAATGCTTGAGTCTTTGAAGCCCCCAAAAATTGGTCAAAAAACAGCAGTTGACTTATATGCCAAGTATGAAATGCACACCATTGGTGTGGGGATTGTCATGTTGAAATATAAAGATACAATGTATCGGTAATTAATATATTA
The DNA here is from genome assembly GCA_024137785.1 of Ginglymostoma cirratum. Classification (NCBI taxonomy): domain Eukaryota; kingdom Metazoa; phylum Chordata; class Chondrichthyes; order Orectolobiformes; family Ginglymostomatidae; genus Ginglymostoma; species Ginglymostoma cirratum. The sequence goes on from JAHRHZ010000014.1 coordinate 62,880,813, forward strand.
ATGTGGCACCGTTTATTGAATGTATCAAATGTACAAAGAAACCTTTGAGCACTATTAAAGCATTTTAAAATCTCTCAAATTCAGAGTGTTTGATATTCAATGTAAAGACTTCTCTGAATTTACTGAGTCGCTTTGATCACGGAATCATTGTAAGGATTCTACCCTCCATTAGATATGGTAGTTTTCACCTTTACCTTCCACAACAAAACACCCACCTTCCTATCTTCAAATTTGTTTAAAAAGAAAACGATGCACTCATACATTAATAGCATAGCATAATTTGATGATGAAATCTCACAAAGCATAAAACAGGGCAGTGCAAATATCTCCAGTCTTTGTGAAGGTATTTTGTTTGTCACTATGTATCTACTTTACTCAACATAAACAGAATCCTTGACTAGTTTGCAAAAACACACATTTAAAGGTTGAACTGTGGATGGTAGACATCCATGATATGGGTGTTATTCTTTTGCAGATGCCTCTTGATCTCCATGAATATGTGGGATTTCAATAAGCCCCACACTAACAAGTTTCATTCTTTATGTAGGGTGCCAGGATACCCATTCCACACATTATTGATACATTAATTCACCCCAATCTTGGCCATGGACATGCACAAGAATCCTTGCAGGGAATTGGATTTTCACCATGGTTTTACAATTGAAAATTAGCTTAAGATTTAATTTCATTGCATTAGCCTTGGAAGCTTGTTGGGAAATTTAAATGGTTTCTCATGTCCCATGGTTTTCACCAGAACTGCTTTTGAACCTTTTCTCTCCATAGATTGGTTTTTGGGCACAGAGAAAGGTCATGGGGACTTCACTTATGTGGGCAATTTAGCAGAATGAGTATTGTATGTTTTTGTCACTGTCTGAAGCTGAATCAGTACAAAAATTATCAGTTTCTACTGAGGTATTTTGATCTTCTGCAATACCAGGCATTTATCAACTAGCTGTTACTCTGACATCTTTGCTGGATTCAGCCCACTTAAGTGTGTAAAAATGTAAGGTCTTTCTGGTGACAATTAAACCATTTGGATGACGTTTTAAGACCCATTCTGATACATGCTCCACAAGATCAGGCCAGTGGCTTGTCTTTGTTTGACTAGCACATGTGGGAGACTTGGGCATCTTTTTATTTTAGGGTAGGTTCCATTTTCCATCTGTTTCCTCCCCCCTCCCCCAACACAAACACCAAATTCCTTTCCAGTAGCTCATTTATTTGGTGAATGTGCATGTGCTATGACTTTTAGCTTGACACCAGCTTCATGCTCAATTCATTTTTGTTGGAAGACTCATTTCTCTTCACCATTTACCATGTGGGATCAGCTCTCTGTGGCTGTGTGTTAAACTTTCACACATCTTCACAACACACAATTAGGTTTATTATCATGTGTACTCACATACAGGAGTACAGTGAAAAGTGTACAAAGTCCAGAACCAGAGGACATAGTTTAAAAATAAGGGGTAGGCCATTTAGAACAGAGTTGAGGAAAAACTGCTTCACCCAGAGAGTGGCGGATATATGGAATGCTCTGCCCCAGAAGGCAGTGGAGGCCAAGTCTCTGGATACTTTCAAGAAAGAGATGGATAGAGCTCTTATAGATAACGGAATCAAGGGTTATGGGGATAAGGCAGGAACAGGATACTGATTGTGGATGATCAGCCATGATCATAACGAATGGTGGTGCTGGCTTGAAGGGCCGAATGGCCTACTCGTGCACCTATTGTCTATTGTGTATAAAGTCACCATTCTTCAGCGCCATCTTAGGTTCAGAACCACAAATTTTAAAAAAAAACCCATCTTAGATACAAAGACTAAAACAACCATCTAAGATACAAAAACCAGCATTAAAAGAAAGAAGAAATACAAAAAAAAGATCAGCCACGAAGAAAGAGTGAAGCATCCAGATCTAAAAGTCTTATCTCCACAAGGTGATCTTCGCTCCATAAGGTAAAACTCAAGATGAGTTGTGGGCGAGAAACAGAGGCAGACTCACACCCATGTGAGTGTAGCATGTTGCGGCTGAAATTTGGGGGGAGGGCTTCGACTTGGATGCAGAGAATATGCAAAAACATTTCTGATGAAGGGTTTAGGCCCGAAACGTCAAGTTTTCCTGCTCCTATGATGCTGCTTGACCTGCTGTGTTCATCCAGCCCCATGCTTGTTATCATGCAAAAACACAATTTGTGGCTTGCAAAGAGGGGAGTAAATCATATACATCACAACCTCTGCGCAATCACAAAACTAGTCAGAAACCTATTTGGTCTTTAACTGCAGTTGTTACCTATACTTTCTAACATTTGTATTCAGCTGTTATCCTATTGCAGCTCGACAAGCACAAAGTGCTGAATAATTAATTGGCTCATCAGTACCCATAATGCATTCCCATCCTGACCTACATGCACTTTGAACTAAATATTTTTTTTGTCGCCTCTTTTCTTAGAGCCAGCTGACAGCACCACATGACGGAAAAGATGAAAAATTAAAACGAGCGCTCCTGTAGGGTAGGTGAGTGACCTGTGGGAGAAAACTCAGCCGGAGAAGATTTTCGCACCTAGCATCAGACAGCTACAAATTGATTAGTTAGTCTGAGGAACTGCCACCAACCAGGCTCGAGAGACTAATTAAAGAGAGTACTGCCTGCACAGACACCCCATTGACACTAAATTTGCTCAGCTGGGGCCATGAGGGAGTCTGCATTATCTCTACAGCTGTGGTTTCTCTTGTCTGACTTACATTATGGATACGAGAAGAGCACTGCTCTCTTCGCTTTCCCTAAAAAAAATTAAATTGTAAATATCCTTGTCAGAGCTTTTGAATGCCTGATCCAGGTTAGTTAAATATGTAAAAAGTTAATTGGGTGACAGGTGCTAACGTCAACCTGTATGAATCACCAGAACAAATTACAACATTGAACAAAAACATACACATTTTAAATTCAATTTTAAGGGGCATTTATTCAGGGCACTTTTTCCCCTGAGGCATCTGTGCTGAGTTAGGAAATTGCCCAACTCTGCACACGTGCCTTGGAAGCTAAAATCAGACTTTAACATCGGCCTGCTCCTTTTCTTAGGAGAAAAGGAAACACAGAAATATAGGATTCTTAACGGGCTAGCCAGGGCAAATGCTGAGAGGATGTTGCCCCTCTAGGGAGAGTCTAGGACCAGGGGACATAGCCTCAGAATAAAGGGGATCAATTTAAGATTGAGATGAGATCAGGAGGAATTTCTTCTCTCAGAGGGCTGAGTGTCTCTGGAACTCCTTACCACAGAGAGCTGTGGGAATAAATACCTTGTGTATATTTAAGGCTGAGATAGATTGATTCTTTATCAGAAGGGAACTCAAGGGTTATGGGGAAAGGGTAGATAAGTTGACAATCCTATTGGATGGTGGAACAGGCTTGAGGGGCTGAATGGTCTCCTGTTTCTATTTCTTACAGTCTTATGGAAAACTAAATACAAGTATCATTGATCGACAATGATACTAAAATCAGACACCCTCATATGTGCATGCATTTCCTGAGGTTGAGGAAGGGGAAGCTACAGAGCATAAGTGAAGAGGTTAGTAAACAACTATCAGGTAATGACTGCAGTTGCAGATTGCTCGAGTTTTTACTGAAGTCAGTGAAAAGTGTTAGAAAACATGGCCTACTTACTTTGAATTGCAACTTCACACAATCGCAGAAGTGCTATGGTGCAGATGGAGGCCATTTGGCCCATTGTGCCTGCATCACCTCGTCAAGCAAGCATCACTACCTAATGCCAATCTCTTGTTTTGGTCCTATACGTTGCGACATTATTTTTCTCCAAAAGTTTCATCCAATGCCCTCTGAATGTCTGAATTGAATCTGCCTCCACAACACTTCCAGGCAGTGCACTCCATTCCCTAACTACTCACTGAGTGAAAAAGTTAGTTTTAATCTCATCGCCCTTGCAACATTCTTATGCTAAGATCAAGACATTGCAATTTGACATTAAACATATGTAAGCATCAATGACAACTTGAGTTACGCAGACAACAGACAAGTACATCACTTCAATATGATGCCATGGTTTCTATGAAGATTTTGAAATCCATCTTCAAACAAATCATAGAATCATAGAGATATACAGCACAGAAACAGACCCTTCAGTCCAACTTGTCCATGCCGACCAGACATCCTAAATTAATCTTGTCCCATTTACCAGCATTTGGTCTATATTCCTCTAAACCCTTCCTATTCATGTACCCATCTAGATGCCTTTTAAAATGTTGTAATTTACCCATCTCCAGCACCTCCTCTGGCAGTTCATTCCATACATGCACTACCCTCTGTATGAAAAAGCTGCCTGTGCCCTCTAGTTTTGGACTCCCCTACCCTGGGGAAAAGACCTTGACTATTCACCCTACCTATGCCTCTCATGATTTTATAAGCCTCTATAAGGTCACCCCTCAGCCTCAATGCTCCAGGGAAAACAGCCCCAGCCTATTCAGTCTCTCCATAAAGCTCAAACCCTTCAACACTGGCAACATCCTTGTAACAAGGTGTGGGGCTGGATGAACACA
>JAHRHZ010000014.1:62890360-62933075 GCA_024137785.1 Ginglymostoma cirratum
CTTTCCTGCTCCTATGATGCTGCTTGGCCTGCTGTGTTCATCCAGCTTCACACCTTGTTACCCTCAATCTTAATCCTGGAGACTACAAACTGTCATAGCATCAGGTCAAACACAACCAAGGAAACCTCCTGTTGATTATTGTGTACCGTCCTCTCTCAGCTGATGAATCAGTACTCCATGTTGAACAACACTCAGGAGGTAGCACAGAGCATGGCAAGGGTTCACAATGTACTCTGGGTAGGGGATTCAATATCCACCTTGAGTGTTTCGGCAGCAGCACCACCAAGCAAGTTGGTGAAGACCTAAAGGACCTTGCTGATTGAATGGGTTTGAAGCAGGTGGTGAGGAAACTAACAAGAGGGAAAAACATACTGTGACTGCCCTAAACATCAAGGCCACATTTGACAGAGTGTGGCATCAAAAAGCCCAAACAGAACTCAAGTTAATAGGAATTGGAGGGAAATCTCCAATTACTGGAATCTTAACTACATAAAGGAAGATGGTTACGGTTATTGGACGTCAGTCATCTCAGCAGGAGTTCCTCAGGGTAGTGTTCTAGGCAACCATCTTCAGCTACTTCAATGACCTTCCCTCCATCATGAGGTCTGAAGTGGGGTTGGTCGCCAACGATTGCACAATGTTCAGCCCCATTTGCAACTCCTCAGATATTGAAGCAGTCCATATTCAAATGCAACAAGATCTGGATAATATCTAGACTTGGGCTGACAAGTGGTTAGTAAATTAACACCACACAAATGCCAGGCAATGACCATCTTCAATGCAGACAATCTAATCATTGCCCCTTGACTTTCAACTGTTGTTACTTTCACTGAATCCTCCACTATTAACACCACGGGGATTACCACTGAACAGAAACTGAACTTGATTAGCCTTATAAATACAATGGTTACAGCAGGTCAGAGGCTAGGAATTCTGCAGCGAGTAACTCACCTCTCGACTCTCCAAAGCCTCTCCACCATTTACAAGCCATAGGTCAGGAGTGTGATGGAATTCTCCTACCTGCTTGGATGGGTGCAGCTCCAACACCACCTTTCAGGATAAAGCGGCCTGATTGATTGGCACCACATCTACATTCACACCCTCCATCACCACAGTATCATAGAATTTTACAGAATAGGAGGCAGCCATTCAACTCATCATGTCTGTATCAGCTTCCAAAAGAGCTACCCAACTGGTCCTATCCTCCAGCCCTATCTCCGTAGCCCTCGAACTTCATCACTTTCAAATATACCTCCAGCCCTCCTTTGAAACCTCCTATTGAATCCACCTCTATCACTCTCCCAGGCAGAGCATTCCAAATCCTAAAAACTCTGAGTAAAGAAGTTTCTCCTCATCTCACTCCACCTCTCCTGCTCAGAATCTTGAAATTGTGACCCCTAGTCACTGCCATACCAACTAGTAGAAACAAAATGTCCCTGTCAAACTTATGAATAATTTTGAATACCTCTTAATCTTCTCTATTCCAAGAAGATTAAGCCCAATTTCTCTAATCTTTCTTTGTATCTAAAAGCCCTCATCATTCCAGTAAATCTCTTTTGCACTCTGTCCAGGGCTTTAACATTCTTCCTTAAATATGGTGCCCAGAACTGAAGACAATATTCTACATGTGGTCCGACCAATGATTTGCAGAGGCGCAGCATCACTTTCTTGCTTTGAAACTGTATGCTGCTAAGGATCCTATAAGACTTCTTAACAACTGTTTCAACCTGCCTGACCACCTTCAAATAATAACGTACATGAACCAGAGGTCACTCTGCTCCTGCACTCCTCTCATAGTTGTACCATTGAGCCTACATCGTCTCTCCATGTTTCTTCTACCAAAATGCATTACTTTACACTTCTCTGCATTGCAATTCATCTACCAGGTGTCTGACATTTGGCCAACTTGCCAATGTCCCTCTGAAGACATTCAATATCATTCTCACAATTCACTATTCTCCCTAGCTTACTATCAACTGTAAATTTAGATATTTTGCCCTCAACACCAGTCTCTAAGTCCTCTATATAAAAATCAGAAGAAGCAAGGGTCCCAACACCAATCCCTGGGGAACAACTTTCAACTCGTCTCCAGTTTGTGAAATGCCCATTCCTCTCCATTACCCCTATCTTAAGTCTCCTGTCTTTTAGACAACTTTTAATCCATGGTGCCAAGGACAAATCAATCCCAAACATTTCTAATATGCTAACCAACCTGCAATGTGGCACTGTATCAAATGTTCTCTGAAAGTCCAAACATACAACTTCCACAGCGTTATCTTATCCACTGCCTGTTAAATCAATTTGTCAGACACAACCCGCTCTTGACAAAGCCATGTTTACAATCTAGTATTAACTTATTTTTCTCCATGAGTATATTTACTTTATCTTATATTATGGTCTCCAACAGCTTTCCCATTATTGACATCAAGCTGACAGGTCTGTAGTTTCCTGGGTTATCTTTTGCCCCTTCCTTAAAGAACAGTGTCACATGTGCAATTTGTCAGTCCCTGGGTCTGAACCTTGTTCGGGGGTTGGAAAATTTCTGTCAACATCTCCACAATTTGTTCCTTTAGCTCTGTCAGCAAATCTAGGCTGCATCCCATCTGGGCCTGGCGACTCCTTTACCTGGACTGCCTTTTTAGCACCTCCTCTATCTGTCACTAAAATGCTCAATTGCTCAATACCTGTGTTTTCAACTAAGCAATAATGGCTATTTTCTAAATCAGTAAAGACAGAAGCAAAGTATCAGTACGACCTCTGCCACATCCTTTGCTTCAGTGAGTATCCTACCCTACTCATTCCTTATGACTGCATTCTATCCTCACTAATCTTTTACTATTAATATATTGGAAGAATATGTTACTACTTGTTTTGGCACAGCCAGTATCCTTTCCTCATACTTCCTCTTAGCCTTTCTTATTCCAGCCTTCTGTTCTTTCCTGCATTTGACACGGTCTCCCTGATTTCTATTGCTATTATTATTCTGATATTTCTTCCTTATTTTCTCATTAATATCATGGGTACTCTGCCTTTGGATACCCCGTATTTGTTTCTCATGGGTACGTACCTACTTTGCACCCTATTCATTTCTGCTTTGAATGTCTCCCATTTTTCATCCATAGTTTTATCCACCAAAACGCATTTGTAATCAACCTGCTTCAGTTCAACTTTTAGACTCCTAAAACTTGTACTATTCCAGTTTGGAAAATTAACCATTGACTGATTTTTCTCTTTTTCCAGCTAAATTTTGACAACAAAAAAATTGGTAGAGTCGTGAATAGTTAGGAAGGATATCAAAGGACGCAGCAGGATACAGATCAGCTGGAAAGTTGGGTGGACAAATGGCAGACGGAATTTAATCTGGACAAGTGTGAGGGGACACATTTCGAGAGATCAAATGTAAACAGAAAGTATATTGTAACGGCAGGACCCTTAGGAGCATTGATATATCGAGGGATCTTGGGGTCCGAGGTCATAGTTCTCTGAAAGTGGCAACACAGGTGGATAAAGTGGTAAAGAAGGCATACGGCATGCTTGCCTTCATCGATCAGGGCATTAAGTAGAAAAGTTGGCAAGTCATTGTGCAACTGTATAAAGTCTTTGGTCAGGCCACATTTGGAATAGCGTGTGTAGTTCCGTTTGCTGCACTATAGGAAGGATATGGAGACTTTGGAGAGGGTGCTGGAGGTTTATGAGGATATTGCAGAGATTGGAGTGTATTAGCTGTAAGGAGCGCTTTGACAAACCTGGATTGTTGGCACGAGAGTCTCAGAAGCCGAGGGGCGATCAGATATAAAATTATGAAAGGCATGGGTAGGGTGGATAGTTGGAGTCTCTTTCTCACGGTGGAAATGTCAAATACTAGGGGACATAGATTTAAGGTGACAGGAGGAAAGTGTAAAGAAGGTGCGAGAGCCAATTTTTATTTTATTTTTAAACACAGAGGCTGCAAGGTGCTTGGAAAAGATTGCCAGGGGAGGTGGTAGAAGCAGATATGACAGCAAAATTTAAGAGGCATTTAGACAGATACATGAACAAGTAGGGAACAGAGGGATATAAACAATGTGTAGGCAGATGAGATTAGTTTAGAATCATGTTTGGGACAGATTTGGTGGGCCAAATGGCCTGTTTTGCATTTTTTTATATTAAAATTGCTATTTCCCAAAAGCTCACCCATTATGACATTCTCCACTTGGCCTGCCTCATATCCTAGGGCCAGATCCCTGCCTGGTAAAATTAGAAATGTACTGTTCCAGAGAGTTCTCCTGTGCACATTGCTGGAATTTCTCCCCTTCCATGCTCAATGCTCCACATTTTCCCAGTGTACCCTAGGGTAACTGAAATCACTAACTATCACAACCAATGATCTGTGGCAGCAGCATATACAATCTACAAGATGCACTGCAGAAATTCACCAAAGTTCCATTCGAACAGCTCCTTCCAAACCCACGACTAGTTCTATCTAGAAGGCTGAGCAGCAGGCACCATCACCTGCAAGTTTCCTCCAAGCCACTCACTGTCCTGAATTGGAAATATATTGCCATTCTTTCACTGTCGCTGGATCAAACTCATGGATTGCTGCTCCTAACAACACAATCGATCAATCCATCTACACAAATGTACTGCAGTGATTCAAGCCTGCAAGTCACCATTACCTTCTCAAAAGCAATTAGAGATGGGCAATAAATGCTGGCCCAGCCAGGGACGTCCACGTCCAATGAATGAATTAAAAACTTTTAACATACATGATATTCCGAGGCACTTTATTAAACTGGGTGTGGAAGAGAGGAAACAGGAATGATAATGAAACACTAAACATTGGCATGAAGATGAGTAGAGTTGACCGAAAGTTTGGTCAAGATGGTTCGTAAATTTTGGAGCAAGAAAGGGACCTGAGGAGGCATTTATTAAGGAGTTCCACTGTTTAGGATCAAGGAGACTCTAGATTCTGCTATTGGGTGACAGGACAAGGAAGGGGATGCAAAAATGTTCAAAGAGGACCAACGGGTGCATCAAATTTACAAACTGCAAATTTAATTTACACATACTAATACAGAATTGTGCATGTCACTTCTTTTCTTTATCCATTTCCATGACTTACTTTTGCAGCTTTACGAAGATGCTGCTATAGTTTTCTTTTTCTAACCTTTAATAGTTTTTAAAAACCTACTTTATGAACAGCCATAATTCTCAGAGGAATGCTGACTAGTTAGTCTTTAATACTTTCTACCAGACCAACAACACAGTTTACGTAACTGCACATTTTAATGAATATGCCGCAACTTATAATTAACTAGTCTGCAGTTTATAACTATTGAAACTGTAAGAAGAACTTTGTGTTTTTTTATAGGATTTTATCACAGGCAAACTTTAGGTAGAAAGCTGTACATTTTGACAAAAAAATCATTATTTGAGATCAATCTAACAAAAACGCGGATGAATTCAAGAGAAGCTCTCCTCCTTATATATGCATTGGTGATGTGAATTATTTCTCGATCAGAATTCACATACCACCCCACCACCACACCGCACCCACCCTGCACTGCCTCATCTTCCAGCAATCCAAGACAATATCAGACTTCAGCCATTTTTGAGTGGTCATTCATAATGAAACATAATATTGTCCAATGCAGGCTTGAAGAATCTCTTCTTTCCCGAAGGCTCTGACGAGAATCTCTATGTTCTCTCTTTATTGCTGAAGACAAGTATTGCCAATGACGGAAAATTACAGAAACAAGTAAAGGTTATATATACCATAGCCAAAGCTGAACATGTGTACCCTATCAAGAGTTCAATCAGCACCTTAAAATGATTAATCAGAGGAATCATACTGCTGCCTTTGAAAGTACAAAGGTGAACAAAGGTATTCCCACATAGCAGTGACTTAAATTATCAGAGATCATGAAAGTTGAGCTAATTTTCTTTGGATGGGAGTGGTCCTATTGAAGTTTTCACAATTTTGAAAATGGCAATATATCATTCAGATAAATTGTTCACTGACTTAAAATTTAAAATGTTTTATAAAGTTACAAACTTGGATATTAAGAAAGCAAAAGGTTGATCTTGTTCACAAAAGACAAATGTAGCATTGAGTCTTGGTACTATCAACATCCTGGGAGTTACCATGCACCAGAAAGTCTACTGGATCAACCAGTACTCTGAGAACAGGTCAAAGGCTATGAGTTCTGTAGTGAGTAATTTATCACCTCTCTCCCCAGTGCCTGTTCACCATCTATTCGCCACAAGTCAGGAGTGTGATGGGATATTCTCCATTTGCCTGGATGGGTGTAGCTCCATCAACATTCAAGAAGCTCAGCATCATCCAGGACAAAGTAGCCCACTCGATCGACAGAGTCGCTCTCTACACCACCAATGCACTGTTGCAGCAGTGTGTACCATCTACAAGATACACTGCAGTGACTCACTGAGCACTTTCCAAACTCATTACCTCTAACACCTAGAAGGACAAGGACAGCAGATGCATGGGAACGTAATGGCCCACAAATTCTCCTCCAAACCCTCACCATCCTGACACGGAATTCCTTGAAATTGCCATTCCTTCACTGCCACTGGGACAAAATCCTGGAACTCCCCTACTAACAGCTTTGGCGGTAGTCCTATACCCCAAGAATTGCAGCAGTTTAAGACAACAGTGGATGCTCAATAAATCACTTGCTTAGCAAATTATATCCATGTTGTAGGAAGGAATAAAGAATTGAAAGCTTGTGGCAGCTGAATGATCTCCCTTCACATGATAGGCTTTCCCCTAAAATCATTCAAGAAGTCCTACTATAAAATTTTCTGTCCAAATATTCATCATTACTCACAATTCAGTATAAATGATTAAACTCCAGAAGTACAGGAAAAAACATTTCAGACTCAGAATATTAAAGAACGGTTTTCAGATGAAGGCTGCTGTATGAAGGATAATTTTGAAGTTTTGGAATCTTGAATTAGGAATAAACGATTGCAGATGTATTTCAGCATTGTATTCTAATCCTCAAGTAACTGAGTTGGCCGAGAGCTTTAATATTTCTTGTGCACTCTGCTCCTATAAAGTTGGCATAATATTTCTCACTTATCAGACTTTTGAAAGACCATATACAAGTATTTACACTTATTTCAATAACAAAATTTACTTCATCAGTGGCCACATCTAATACTTTTTTTTTCCTCAAATAAGATCTGATTTAATGTCTGTGCTGCTACACACCAAAGAGTTGCTCAACATTGTCAATGTCATTGATGGATCATGCTGGTCTTTTCAGAAATTCCATTCACTACTGGCTGTGATTTGGAAACAATGATTGTCCCTTCAATATAAGAGCAAATTAAGTTCAAAACAGGTTTTGTACACACACAAATCCGTTAACGGTATATTTTACATTGCGCACTGGAGAAAAGTTCCAAAATAGAGCCATGAGACAAACTTAAAGTCATATTCCATTTAGCATGATTTTAATTACAAAAGTTTGGCAAACCAATAAAACAACAACAGTAATTTGGGAGGCAATGGCCTAGTGGTATTATTGCTGGACTGTTAATCCAAAGAGCCAGGGTCGAAACCCATGACAGTAGATGGTGGAATTTGAACTCAATAAATATCTGGAATTAAGAATCTAATGATGACCATGAGTCCATTGTTGATTGTTGGAAAAACCCATCTGGTTCAACTAATATCCTTTAGGGAAGGAAACTGCCATCCTTACCTGGTCTGGCCTAAATGTGACTCCAGACCCATAGCAATGTGGTTGACTCTGAACTGCCCTTTGGGCAATTAGAGGTGGGCAATAAATGCTGCCTAGCCAGCGATTCCCTCGTTCCAAGAAAAAAAGAAATCTGACTTGATTTAACTTCTCTGAGTTTTGAACCATGACTGCATTCAAGGCTGGTCATGTTATCAACAAAACAAAGAAAGATCAGGAAAATAAGATGTAATAAACTCTATTGACTTCAGACCTCTAGGCAGGCACAACTTTAACTGTACTATCTTTTTGAAGACACTCAGAATATGGGATCTACATTCCCAAGGGAATGACGAACTCATTTTTAACGCCTATAGGATGCACTCAACAGTAAAATGATAGAATCCCATCAAACTACAAATCCAGTCAACGTAAAAACAACATTGCCCTAATTCAAGCAAAACAGTAAAATCGAATTCATTTTCAAAAAAAAAAAAAAATTGCTCACGGCATAACATATATTCTTTACAACTCCTAATTACCCAATAAAATAGCTTCAGACATCTACTGGCAAGTTGCAAAATGGGAGGGGTGTGTGGTGAAGAGAAATACAGTAGTTCACTTTGAGGAAATTGACAATGGAATTTGTTGTTTCAGGGGCTAACTTAGTAGGAACAGATGTAAATTCTGTTCTGCAACGTGATCAAAGTAAAGCATAACTTAAATCCAGATGGAATCAGTGGGAGGATTTGGGATGTGGCGTGCCCAATTCAGCCAGCTGGTGTTCACACCAACAAACAAGCAAGAGGTGCCTCTGGTACTTAAAAAAGATATAGCTCCAATAGAGACTGGGGAAGATTCAGTGCCATGGCCAGTGAAGGGGTTGTGAGATTGCATAAGAAAAAGGAAAGCCTTGCATTTCAAATTAATCCCAGATCAGTTGGCTATTGCTCACTAAATGAACTGCTTCTGAAATTAGCTGCATAGCCATGCATCTGGATTTCGTTAAGTGCATTTCATGGCCACTCCTGCTGCAATTACAAAAATCTGACATCACATTTTCCATAACCAATGATATCCTTACATCGGCATGTCTTGCCTGGGTCACATATTATTAAAACTGAATTATCATGGTGTCTTGCCTTTAAACTTTTCAAGTTCTGAGTCTTATTTTTATACAAAAAAATTGAGTAAACAAACCAGTTTAAAGTGCAACGTGCTAATTTATCTGTTCAGAAAATGCTGTTTAGATGTTGATGCGAGGCTGCATGACAGTGCCTACCCAATGTGCCTCTAAGTAGCAGGATTTAGGGTTAAGTCTAAACTAAGCCATCCAATGTATCCACTGAGCAGAGGCCATGAAATTAATTATGTTATTTCAGTAGGTTTTTCCATCCAGAAATATTCTTCCATTGCTAATTTTCCTTGTTATCTTGCTCTGCAACAACCTTTGATCACTTGGGTCAGATTGTGGAGCAAATCACTATGTTATGAGGAAGGGTCACTGGACCTGAACTGTTAACTCTAATTTCTCTCCACAGATGCTGCCAGAATCTGCTGAGCTTTTCCAGCAATTTCAGTTTTTGTTTCTGATTTACAGCATCTAAAGTACTTTCAGTTTTTATAAAAACAAAGGCCCCGGTTATGAATTTGTAAATAGACGTCTTGTGGCAAAATGGTAGGGTCCCTACCTCTGGGTCAGAAGACGTAGGTTCAAGTCCTACCTGCTCCAGAGGTCCTATAACATGTAGGTTGATTAAAAATGTTCATATTTTTGAAAATCAGCACATGAAACATCTCTTCACTCATTCCCCATGAAAACAAGTTCCCAAATAAATGGACAGAAATAAAAAGGATTTTTAATGTAAAATGCTAAAAGAATAACTTAGGCATAGCAACGCAATTTATTTTATTGTAATAATTAAAGCACTAATTACATGGAAGTTATTAAATATCTAATCAAGATAGTCAAAACAAAATCTTAACTGGTGGAAAAATGAAAGGTAAACAGAAAATGCTGGAACTGCAAAGGAAACAAAATATCAACTGAAAGAGCAAGATATAGTTATGGGGTTGCAGGGGGGTGGTAGTGTGAACATTAATCAGAACCAATCCATGACACTCCAAATATCAGCTGTCTTTCTCTCTCCAGTGAATCTGCTACACTTTGCAGCTTTTATTAAAAAAAATCCCCATCTTGATAGTTATGGCCTACTGAAAATATCTCAATTTATATATTATTCAGTCTTGCAAAATTTCTGTGTCAAAAAATCCATATCTAAGTTAAAGAAAATCATGAAATTGAGGACGCATGAACGGCACTGGGTAAAATGAAGAACTATATATAGCTCCTCTAGGATTCTTTTATCTTAATCCACAGGATTCATTAAAACCATACTTATTTACCCTTCACTGCTGTAGAATTGAGATTAGAACACATCGCTGTCAGTTCCAGATAAACACATACCTGATGCTTGCACAATAATGGCCAATACATTCCAATCCATCATAGCTCTCCCACTCACTTACCTTGTAGAGATTTGTTGACACAAGCTTTACAGTTAAACACAAAACAATCATTCACACACAATATTTTATTCAATTATCTAGTTGTATCTATCTTCCTGGAGAAAGAGAAATCTACGCATTATACTTACCCATAACTTGTAAAAGAACTGAGGACATTTACAAGCTGTCTAATTGAATAATGAAGCATTACATCTACGTAATTTTCTCTTTAGTTTTTCTGTTGGGAGCAGAGGTATTAGTTTATTCCTGTTTCCATTCTTTGGCCTTGCTCTGATAACAGTGACTTGCCTATCAATCTTCCTCTCCAGGTGGTGTAGTCCTGTCTTCCAATGTGATGCCTACATATCGTACTGGAAATTGTGGACATGAATGCACCCTGTACCTGTGACACAATATCCTGCCACATTAACACCTCCCACTATGTGGTAGATTGCTATTTTGACCATTGCCATTTTCTTCAAAGCTATATTACAACGCAGTTTTTTCAAACTGATGTTTAGACCGCAATAGTTAGTTACTTTGATTTTTGCCCAAACTGGTTAAGCTTTTTAGGAATTTAGACAGAGACAGCACGAAGATCCAGTGGTTTGCAAAGTCATTTTACAAAGCTAAAGCCTGCACTAATAGCCTAGAAAAATGAGATAGATTGTGGGGATGTGCCCTGTTTGCAGAATGGTCCAATGGGATATGGCTGGAAGGACAGACGATGGTGGGGGAGAGCAGATGATGGTCAGAGATGCGTTCGGCAGTGTTGGGGGCGGGGCGTAGGGAGGACACATGGTCAGGGAGGAAGAGCACAGAGTAGTCATGGGGGGATGGTGATCCAATTGTTGGCAAGGTGGTGATACATCAGAATACAATACAATTCAAAACAGTGCAGGAACAGGCTCTGTGACCCAGCAGGCCTGCGCCAATCTTAATCATTATTTAGACTTGCTACTTACTGCCCATGTGCAATTTCTATCCCTCTATTCATCTCCCATTCATATATCCTTCAAGATGCACCTTAGATGTCACTAACATACCTGCTTCCACCATCTCCACTGGCACTGCATTCCAGGCACCCACTGCCCTCTGTGAGAAAAAAACTTTCCCCGCACTCCTCCCCTAAACTTTCATTCTCTCGACCTTGAACCTCTGCCCTCTTGTAGCTGACCTTTCCACTCTGGAGAAAAAGCCTCTGACTGTCAGAGCTCTATCAGATTACGCCCCAGCCCCCATTTTTCCAGTGAAAACAATCTGAGTTTATCCAACCTCTCCTCATAAGCAAAACCATCCAGACCAGGCAATATCCTAGTAAACCTTCTCTGCAACCTCTCTAAAGCATCCCCATCCTTCTGGTCATGTGGTGACCAGAACTGCATACAAATATTCCAAATGTGGCCGAACTAAAGTATTATACAACTTTTCCGTAACTTTTATATTCAATGTCCTGGCTGATGAAGGCTAGCATGTGGGGAGAGAATTTAATAAGTTAAAGCATAAAAGGCTGGGATAAGACATACCTCCTCCTTCTCAACCTACAAGTGGCTTTGTGAAGACACTAACATCATAACCTCTTGCCTCATTTAAGCTGCCAAATTTCTCAAGGTTTGGGAAAGTTAGCTACCTCTGGTTAAGAATAGAATGATTGTTAAATTGAAGGCACAAAACCTCACTATTATAATGAAATTGCCAACCTGCTTCTCTCCCCTTCTCCTACCTCCATCACAATTGGAAGTGGCAAAGTTCAAAATGCGTTCAATTCTTGTTCCAGAGTTTATGCATTTGCACTATCACATCCCCACACAATCCATTTTTGGGATTTGAGATTCAGCCAACTGGATGCAAGCTCAAAACATCCATTGATTTTTCTAACTGGTTATAGAGAAGCTTTCTTAGTGTAGCGTTAAAAGATTTTTGTCAGCAGTTTATTTTATATGTCTACAATACCACCAATATAAATAAGTTTCCCTGCAAAGCTATAGGCTTACCTTACCTGACGTCAGCTGAATGAATAACTAACCGAAGCGACCAAGGAGTCATTCATTAGTGTGACACATTCTGAGGACATAAAGGATGCTATACTGGTGCAAGTTATGCCCAAACAATGAATGTATTCAAGAGGTGACTAGATATAGCACTTGGGGCCAATGGAATCAAAGGTTATGGAGAGAAAGCAGGATTTGGTTACGGAGTTGGATGATCAGCCATGATCGCAGAGAATGGAGGAGTAGGCTCAAAAGGAACAAAGGCCTCTTCCTGCTATCTTCTATGTTTTTGTGTTAATACTTCCCAGAATTCTTCGAGAGCATGCATCTCATATAGGTCCTAGAAAACCTGCCAAGGTATGACAACTTGCAGGGATCGGTGGTGTTGTGGTTACCTTACTGGACAAGTAATGCAGAGGATCAAGAGACAAGAGTTCAAACCTCACGAGGTCAGCCGGGGAATTTAAATTCAGTTAATAAAATAAACTGGAATGAAAGGACAACACTTGGCGTCATGAACATGCAACAGCCAGATTATTGTAAAACCCATCTGGCCCAATCACTGGTTTCCTTTACAGAAGGAAATCTGCATCCTCACCTGGTCTCATTGCAATGTGTCAACTCTTAACCATCTCCAAAGTGGCTCCTTAAGCCATTCAATTAAGAGAAATTAAGGATGGGCAATGAATGTTGACCTTGCATGCTATGCCCATATCCTGTGAAAGAATTAAAATAAAATCCCAATGCTGTAAAACAGCTGACAAAGTGGAACCAGGGAACAGATAGGAAATTGATTAAAGAATGTGAAATAGCTGATATTTAACAGATGAATTGGAAGTCGGAATTGGGATCTCCCAGATTTTGAATTTATACAATGGACTAGATTCAGAAATACAGTGGAAATTGATAAAATTAATTTGTAGGAATCTAGAACAGACAATTTGTCAGAGAAGACCAAAGTAACTAAAAAAATGAACAGGAAAAATATTTCAAAAGGTCCAACAAAATAAAATCTCACCAAACAGAGTAATGATTGGCTTGAAATAGAGTGAATGTGGAGAAGATGTTTCCACTAGTGACAGAGACTAGTACCAAAGGGCACAGCCTCAGAGTGAAGGGGGCGACCATTTAAAACTGAGAAGGAGGAAGAATTTCTCCAGCCAGAGGGTGGTGAATCCGCAGAATTCATTGCTGTAAAAAGGCTGCAGGCCAAGTCATTGAGTATATTTAAGACAGAGAGAGATAGGTTCTTGATTAAACCTGGAGGGCATAGGTTTAAGGCAAAAGGGGAAAGATTTAAAAGGGACCCGAGGGTGAATTTTTCATGCAGAGCCCGATGTGTGTATGGAACGAGAAGTGGAGGAGGCTGGTATAATTACAACATTTAAAAGGCAAGTGGATGGGTAGATGAATAGGAAGGGTTTAGAGGGATATGGGCCAAATGCTGGCAACTGGGACTAGATCACTTTAGGATATCTGGTCGGCATGGACAAGTTGGACTGAAGGATCGGTTTCCGTGCTGTATAACTCTACGAATCATGCTCGAGCATGTCATGTTGCCATAAGCAATGATTCAGGGTGGAGCCTTGGTTAGAAGATTTTGTTCAATCTTTTTCATTTGTTTGCTAACAAAAATGAGCAGTTCTAGGAACAGACAGACGCAGCTGTAGCTTTGCGTTTGTATGCATCAACTATTACTGGCTAAAGGAGAGAACAGCAGATGAGAGTCAGGTAAGCCTTTGCACTAACAGAGAAAATGGTAACTTAATCATTCACCTCATGCAACACTGGTAGGATAAAAATCTCAGTTTTGATTTTGGAAGGGAAAAACAGGTGATAGATTTGCTGTATGGAGTAGCTTGTGCAAGAAATCTATAGTGGCCCGCAGAAGGTCTTATGGCAGAAATCTGGAGCAGAGCTAATGTGGAAAGTTGTGAGAAAGGTTATGTTGGCATCTTGACAAGGGATCGGAGGTATGCACAGTCAGAAATCAGAGGTGGGTCCCACAGCCAAAATGTTAGTGAAAGGACCCCACAGAATCTTGCCTTCCAGGATGGCTGGAATGCGGGACATAAATAAAATGATTTCTGGAGGGCTGAGACATACCTTTGGGTTGGTCACAGGAAAAGTGAATGAATCTTCAAGATTCATAAGATAAGGAACTCTTGGAGGAAATGGAAAGTAGAACTGACTTTAGAACTTCAGCCATGAAATGCTATAGCATTAAGTTAGGGTGCTTACTTAGTTTAATTTCTCTTTCTTCAATATGATGGTTTAAAATGTGAAACCTTGAAGCATTGCTCTGTCAGGTAATTGCTGGGTGCTCAGATTTCTTCCTTAAATATTAACTGTCCATAATAGGATCATAACAACTGGCAAGCAGAGTATAGGACTAACATGTTAGGAATATTAGTGTTGTGTTCTAACCCGCTAAGCTAAGAATCCACACAAAATAGGGCGCACCACTTCAAAAATGTACATCATTCTTGCGCAGGCGTCACGCTAATCCATGTTATTCCAATTTTATAGTGTATGCACTGTCACTGCAATGGCACAAACTTGAGAAACTTGGTTATATTATTCAGTTAGTGCTATGAAACTAAAACGGGTGAATATTACAATTCAAAGCAAGGTTAAGTATGCAATAATAGAAATCTGCATATGACACACAAACTAAGAACAAAAGTGAGGGTAAGCCTTGGTATCAAAATACAAATCTATTAAGTGAATGAGTTAAACATATTAATAATCTTAAAAGTGTAATATCCTCACTTTCATCATTAAAACTCCTGTTGCTAACCTTATGAGAGTGTATGGTCAGTTCTCCCAATGACCTTCTCTCGCATTGACTTCAAAGTAAACATTTCATCCAAAGCCAAAAAAAAAAACTGCTGACATAGTCAAAAAGAAACATTCAGTACCCTACGTCTTTTTCCCCTCCATCATCCCGCTCCCCCCCGCCAATATCCTTTTAAACTGCATTTAGCTTTTAAATTGTAGCCTGTTGCCTGACTAGATACTCTGGTGTGCAACTCATTGGCGAAAACCAGAAGAGAAGCTTCAGTACCTGATCATGGATAACAAGGTAAATAGTTAAAATAAAACAAAATCATATGGCTCATCTAATTAGAATCAGCCTTGAAATACACAAAAGATGTCCTGGATCAAATGACACACACTCCACAGTACAGACTGTGTACAACAATAATACTAGAAAGGTAAAATATTGACCATATATTCAAATAAAACCCTCTGGTAATTCTCTTGGATAACCACACATGTTTGCAACATGAACTGCTTAAAGTCAATGAATGCTCGTCGACTACCAATAAGAATACTTCCATTGCCCTCACACACACAAATGCATAAAAATCACGACATGGATATGGAAATGTGTTATTTATTTCCTGCTGATCCAGCAGACTTTCTCTGAAACAGAATAATTTTCTGTTTGTCAGGATTTCTTTTATTCCAAGATCAAATATTTCTGGCTGTAGAGCATCATTAGCAGAAAACATGTTCTTCTCACCAATTGCTTTGAGAAACATTGCTAATTCCAGTGCCTCTTAACCCCACCTCCACAAAAAATTATGTCACACACAAAACATTAACAATTTTTGGCAAAAATAACTGCGTTTCTCCTCTGTCTAAACTTCCAGATTCTTAAAAATAGCCTCTTGATTTTCAAAAAGCTGATTGTGAAAGCCCATGGCACTTCATATATTTACACAGTTCCATCAAATATTTATATTTCCTCTTTCAAGGATATAGGCATAATTAGAGACCAAAATATGGGACTAACTGTAAATAAATGATCATGCACACAGCTGTGCAACCATATTAAAAGACTGGCATTGAAATCTCATGAGATTAGTTCTGCTATTGCCAGTTCATTAACCAACCTGGGTGACCACTCATGTTATGCTTAAATTTGAGCCGGAGATAGTAAGCTTTTTGTAGGATTGTAAAATCAAGGAGAAGTTTATTGCCAATTGTAGAATTTGCTGTGGAACTTCTGCAGCTGATGATAGCAGATTGGTCAACTTTCCCTCTCACTTCAAGAACAGGCACCAAGGCTAAACAAAACTAACAGGACATGGGGTGGGGTGGGCTGGGTTGCAGCAGAGGTGTGGAGCCATACATATAGCAGCAAAGCTTTATGCTTCAGACATAATTAGTCATGATCCTAATTAGAATAGCATGTTTCTTTACCTGCAATTAAATGAAGCACAGCAGTTGGAGTTTAACTGATTCCATACAACTGTATAGCTAACATTCCAACAGTGAAGGGAGATCTCATCCCTTTCAAACATGATTTATATTTCATACTGAGGGAAAACAATATCTCTGGTTACTGCTGATGTTGAAGCAACATAAAATCACAATGTTACAGCACAGGACCATTATACTCATTGCAATGGATTTAATACCCTGATCCCTTTCCTAAACTCTGCACAATTACTGGACTTTGGCAGCTGTCTGTCAGGTGTTGATCGACTCACCCATGGTTCTGGGCTTCACCAGGGTGACACCCCATTTTGAAACAGTGCCTAGTGCTGCACCTGACAATGTCTTAGGCCCACAGTGCCTCAAAGCTGTCCAGATTTTAATTGTTATATCTCTTCAAAATCTATTGAGCATGGTGTTCGTGCCACTCAACATGATGAAAGGAATCCTCAATATGAAGATGTCTCCACAGAAATGTGCACTAGTGACTGCCATCAGTACTTTCATTGATGGACACATCTGCTACAGGGTAGATTGGGGCCAACAAATCAAGTAGATTTTACTCTTTCGCCATTTCAGATGGCGTTCAGGAGTCAACCATATTGCTGTGAATCTGGGGTCATATGGAGGCCAGACTTCTTCCCTGAAAGGACAAGAGTGAATCTGATGGATTTTACTGCAATCAACAATGTTTATAGGATCACCTAGGCTAGCTTTTAATTTCAGATTTTCATAAATTCGAATGTTACCATCTTCCAGGATGGGATTCGAACCAACATCCCCAGACCTTTAAGCCGGTGGGTTCTGGACTACTAGTCCAGTGATATTACCATTAAGTCTCCACCTTTCATTCGCAGATAGAGAACAGAAAATAAACGGGATTAAATAGGAAACAGCTATTGGGCTATAGACAGAGATATCAGGTAGGCTGACCAAAGGGTTGCCCAAAATGAGAAAGTATACAAAGTTTGAGAAAGAAATCAGTGGGGCTCAGGGAAATAGTTTCAGACAGTGGGACCAAGGGAACTGAAGACTCTGAAACCAA
Organism: Ginglymostoma cirratum; assembly: GCA_024137785.1. NCBI lineage: Eukaryota > Metazoa > Chordata > Chondrichthyes > Orectolobiformes > Ginglymostomatidae > Ginglymostoma > Ginglymostoma cirratum. The sequence goes on from JAHRHZ010000014.1 coordinate 62,907,817, forward strand.
CAGCCAAGTACTGGGGGCAGAAAGGATAAATACATAGAAAGCCAATGTCAGAATGTGGGAGAGCAAGACTAGAAGAATTTGTAGAGGAAGGGCAGAATCAGTACTTGTAAGGATTTAAAGATTTTGAGATGTTGAATGGTACAAGGAGTGAATGTACATCAGTCACAAAGTACCCACTAGCAAACCAAGGTGAACACAACATATCAATCTTGTGTCATGAAATCCTTGTATATTTACCTCATGAAAAGAACAGAATTAATCACTATACTGTACAGACCATCTTAGTACAAGACACATTTTGGTCATCTAAATTTACAGACAATGAGGGCTAAGATACCAGAAATGAGGAGATTGAAATAATGCAATAAAGAAGTTAAAAAATGTATGAATGTGTTTTCATGCTTAGAGAAGCTAAGTGTTGTATGAGTGGAAGGAACGTGGAGTTTGAAATTCATCTTAAGGCTAAACAGGATGCCATGGATTTGCAGCATCTGATTTCGTCTGAGAGAGTCAGCAGGGAAGGCTGAACTCAGTGCAAAGGAGAAGAATTTACAGCACAGGCAAGGTGCTGCCTTTCAGACGAGACATTAAACTGAGGCCCTGTGTGCCCCTTTGTGTCAAAAATCCAATGGCATTATTTCACAGAAAAGCAGACTCACCCACCACCTCTGGTATCTTGGCCAACATTTACACCTTTAGTCAACAATCATGAAAAAAATCCTCATCTGTTTGTATCACAATGCTGTTTGACAAAAATTGTTAGCAAATTGACTCTCATCTTTCCCACATTGCTTTTAAAATACTGGGTTATTTCATGGTTATGAAAAATGCTAAACGTATGCATATCCTTCCTTCTGTTAGGACTTTCTAATGTTCGGTTGGATAAAGCCTGGACCTTTTTTTTTTGCTTTCGCCTCTCAGCGATTATACGCTGCATTGAAGTTTTACTTTAACCTGGATAAGAAAACTACTGGTATGACTATCAGACTTCAAGCATTTCTGGTGAGAGCACTGCTTTATTAATGGATGGAAAATTCAAAGCTGCAATTTGCAATTTTCCATCAGTACTCCCTGCAAGTACCACTCCTCACTGAGAGCTCCTAATTGAGGAGTCCGGTCAAATGAGGCATACATTCAATGGAATTCCAGGTGGAGTTTAAAACAGATTTACTAACTTGCTCTACTGCCAAAGATGAATTATACCTCTGTCTTTTCCTTGCTAATACAGGGCTTTTGTTGAATTTGTACCAAAAGGGATTGTAAGAAATTATTGCAGATATTTACAAAACTATAACAATTGATGATACATTTAAAATTCACTGCTAAGAATGCAAATATGTTTCTGCTTTGCTTCTACAATGAAACATTGACAAGTCAGGTACAGCACAAGGTGAATACAGAATATCACTTAGGAACCGTGCAAGCTTAGAGGCAAATGGAAATAGTTTACTCCATTAATTTGAGCCATATTGAAATGCAGGTCCCAAATATTGACATGGTTGATGTGCTAGGCATTCTGACTTTGACTACTTGACCATACCTAAACTGTAGAAACTGCCACAAAAATTTAAAATTCAGTAGTAGGACAGGAAAAGGAAAGTAGTCACCAGATTACAATTCCTAATCTCCAGATGCAATTGAATAAAACATAAATAGTGGCATTATAATGGCATAATAAAATGTTTATCCACTGTATCTTAGCATGTAACTTATCACCACATTTAAAAAGGCTCAGTGGAATATATGTTCGAGGTGTGGCACTTAACAATAATCAATCAGCAGAATTCAAGGCTGATTCCCATTCTATGATGTATTATCTAATTGCAGCCTGTGAAACATTGAAAACAGGAGCAGAAGTAGGTCATTCACCCATCAAATCTGCTCCCCTCTTCACTACCATCATGGCTGATCTTCCATCTCAGTACCCTGTTCCCATTTTTTCCCCATTTCCATTGATCTCTTTAGCCCTTACAACTATATCCAACTCCTTCTTGAAAACATTCAATATTTTAGCTTCAACCATTTTCCACCATGTCCCCAGGGAAAAGCAAGGTCAAAGACTGCAGCTTATCAATGAAATGTACAGATGATTGTTATTTGTGCATCTGCATGGGTGAGGGCTCAAATTAGGCTCAGCTCTGTTAATTCTCCATATTTGAATAACCTGCTGTAGTTACTGTCTAAGATGGTCTACATCGTTTTTGATTTGGGTAAAGTACTGCAGTGTTGCAGACCCGTATAAAACTCTATCCTAATAAAAGAACTAAAATAATTTCCTTTGAGACAAGGGAAGAAGGAATTCCTAGTAAAAACCTAATGATGAAATATTTTGTTTCTTCTTTAAGCATCAGTGTACCATATTTCATTGTATTTGTTTAAAAGTGATGTGCTTGCTTCAGATGACTTTAGACTTTCAAAAATGTCAGCTAGGAAAATTGTTTTAGTATCCAAAGTAACTGATAAATGCATGATCCTCAAAATTCAGATGCATTGTGTCTGCTATAAATGGCCATAGATGTCCAAAATGACATCTGTGGCACATGTGCATATTTCAGATTGAGTTACACTAGATGACATTTGGCAACAGGGTGTTAGTGTGGGCAGTAGGAGGTTCAGAGAAAGTATGCCGAAGTAGGCAGCTCATAATATCGGACAATGTGGAATGCAATTCCGGGAGGAGACTTCTCCTGATGCAACCTGTCATCGTCTGCAGAAACTCGCTTTGGAAGCAATGTGCTTCGCCTCTAAAAGGATTCCACTCCCTCAACATTCAGTTGGTGTTGTAACCATTTACTGAAGATCATACAGATTAATGACCAACACCCCTATTCTGGAAATTGGTATGATTCGTTCACTCTAAGCTAGTTCGCTGCATTTGAGCCACTGTGATAAGTGGGAAGTTGGCGACTGGGTAAACATGTATCTCAAAGAGCTGCCTATTCCAGCTCCTGAACCTGCTCCACCATTTTAGGAGATCGTGGCTGATCTGATTCAGGCCTCTACTTTCCTGTCTACGCCCCATGCCCTTTGACTGAACTGAGGAAATTTGCTATGCAACATTTATTTGCATGTTGAAATGATCATAATCATGCATTCATTATTTTATGCTTTATTTTAAAAGTTTTCCATAACAATTATGATTACTTGGTTTATTTGTATTGAAATCGCCATATAGCACCTGCTACCATGGTGATTTCTGAATAAAATAATTATCTATATAATGCATCAAATATCCATTATATATACCCACATCCATGTTCATGATATCATGCCGTATGCAGACCTACGTGCTTTCCTCTAAACTACATTCAGAGAACATCTACACTGCCAACTGTGGCCGTGGTGAAGAAAGCAGGAGAAAGCAAGAGGAAAATGCTTATACTATCTGCACATTGTAACTCAGAAGTGATTTGGGGTAAGCAGATGGAAGAATAACATATGAAGGAGGATTAGGGAGGAAGATATCACCATCTTCATCTTCAGCCTTGTCACCAACTACACCCTCAATGCTGGCTTCTTCAGTGATGTCATGACCCTCCCTGGAAATAAGGACAGGTATTCACAACTGCTCTGCATTTTTAAAATGTATTTATTGGATGTAGGCATCGCTGGCTAAGCTAGTATTTGCTGCCCATTACTGAGTGCCCTTGAGAAGGGGCAATGTGCTGCCTTCTTTCACCACTAGGTTCCTGACACCATCTTGCCCTTTAATAGAGAAGAGTGTGTCAGTGAGAGTGGTACAATGTGGTTATCACTGTTGAACTGATGGCAGCATGTGCAAGCTGTTGTATTTGGGGATAAGGCTTGGAGCAGTGCTAATTGTTTGAAAGCAAGGTGAAGCTGTGAATGTCAGTTTGAGTGGTGATCAACGGATTGATAATAAGTGAGTGATGGGATCTGGTATAGCAGGTGAAATAATGGTATCTGAGGATCCATTCACTGGCTGTGACCATTCCCGAGAGGTTCGCAGTATTGCATCTGGATCCTCAGGGCACGATTCCTGGTATTAATCTCGCTGCCTTCACAAAGTTTGGCCAGGAAATTTCCTGGGCCCTGTGAGTAGGCAATATTTCTCCTTTTCCTCACCTCCTGCAACAAGACCTCCATTACATAGTTGGAACATCCTGAAGCCTGTTTTCCGCCACGTTCTGTCATTAATGAGCATTCTCCAGGTCAAAATCAGTTTTAGAATGACTTTCAACACCTAGTCAGATATCACTTCTTCTCTAAAAAGTACAGGTTGGCCTTAATTCATGGCAGTATCTCACGATCTGCATTCCTTGCAACCAATGAACAGCATAGAACATAGAACAATACAGCGCAGAATAGGCCCTTCGGCCCTCGATGTTGCGCCGACCTGTGAACTAATCTAAGGCCATCCCCCTACACTATCCCATCATCATCCATATGCTTATCCAAGGACTGTTTAAATGCCCCTAATGTGGCTGAGTTAACTACATTGGCAGGCAGGGCATTCCACGCCCTTACCATTCTCTGAGTAAAGAACTTGCCTCTGACATCTGTCTTAAATCTATCACCCCTCAATTTGCAGCTATGCCCCCTCGTACTAGCCGACGTCATCATCCTAGGAAAAAGACTCTCACTGTCCACCCTATCTAATCCTCTGATCATTTTGTATGTCTCTATTAAATCCCCTCTTAGCCTTCTTCTCTCCAATAAGAACAGACCCAAGTCCCTCAGCCTTTCCTCATAAGGCCTTCGCTCCAGACCAGGCAACATCCTGGTATATCTCCTCTGCACCTTTTCCAATGCTTCCACATCCTTCTTGTAATGGGGCGGCCAGAACTGTACGCAATATTCCAAGTGAGGCCGCACTAGCGTTTTGTACAGTTGCAGCATGATATCACTGCTCTGGAACTCAATCCCTCTACCAATGAAACCTAACACACCGTATGCCTTCTTAACAGCACTATCAACCTGGGTGGCAACTTTCAGGGATCCCTCTGCACATCCACACCACCAAGAATCTTTCCATTGACCCAGTATTCTGCCTTCCTATTATTCTTCCCAAAGTGCATCACCTCACATTTATCTGCATTGAACTCCATTTGTCACCTTTCAGCCCAATTCTGCAGTTTATCCAAGTCTCCCTGCAACCTGCAACATTTTTCCGCACTGTCCACCACTCCACCGACTTTAGTGTCATCTGCAAACTTACTAACCCATCCACCTATGTCTGCGTCCAAGTCGTTTATAAAAATGACAAACAGCAGTGGTCCCAAAACAGATCCTTGTGGCACACCACTAGTAACCGGATCCAGGCTGAATATTTTCCATCAACCACCACTCTTTGCCTTCTTTCAGAAAGCCAGTTTCTAATCCAAACTGCTAAATCTCCCTCAATCCCATGCCTCCGCATTTTCTCCAATAGCCTACCATGTGGAACCTTATCAAAGCACGTCAACTGCCCTACCCTCATCCAAGTGCTTGGTCACCTTCTCAAAAAACTCAACGAGGTTTGTGAGACACGACCTGCCCTTGACGAATTCACGTTGACTATCTCCAATCAAATTGTTGCTTGCTAGATGATTATAAATCCTATCTCTTATAATCCTTTCCAAAACTTTTCCTACAACAGATGTAAGGCTCACTGGTCTATAATTACCTGGGTCATCTCTACTGCCCTTCTTGAACAAGGGCACAACATTTGCAATCCTCCAGTCCTCTGGTACTAAACCTGTAGACAATGACGACTCAAAGATCAAGGCCAAAGGCTCCGCCATCTCCTCCCTAGCTTCCCAGAGAATCCTCAGGAAAAATCCCATCCGGCCCAGGGGATTTATCTACCTTCACACCTTCTAGGATTGATAACATCTCCTCCTTACTAACCTCAATCCTTTCAAGTCTAATAGCCCATATCTCAGTCTTCTCCTCTACAATATTCGCCTTTTCCTGAGTGAAAGCAGATGAGAAATATTTGTTTAGCACCTCTCCGATCTCCACAGGGTCCACACACAACTTCCCACTTCTGTCTTTGACTGGCCCTATTCTTACCCTAGTCATCCTTTTATTCCCCACATACCTATAGAAAGCTTTAGGGTTCTCCTTAATTCTACCTGCTAATGACTGCTCATGTCCCCTCCTTGCTCTTCTTAACTCTCTCTTTAAATCCTTCCTAGCTAATCTGTAACTCTCCATCGCCTCATCTGAACCACCTTGTCTCAATGTCACATAAGCCTCCCTCTTCCGCTTAACAAGAGATACAATTTCTTTTGTAAACCAAGGTTCCCTTACCTTATCACTTCCTCCCTGCCTGACAGGGACATACCTATCAAGGACACAGATTAGCAGTAGTTGCGTACCCCAAGCGTCATTAGCAATCCAGCATCCATTTTTGGCTCCTGTTCAATATTTTCTCCACAGAGTTCCTTGGTCAGTTTTCATTTAATTTTCCATTGTCTCTGCAAGTCTGAATCAATATATTTTCCCTTTTCAGCACTTCGGTTGTCTAGAACGTTCAGTATCGATCATGGAAAAGCAGCTTGAATGGAAACATTTACATTCATACATCTATTTTTACATTAAGGTTAACTGTATGAGAACCAAACAATTTTATTTCTGGCAATACTATTAATATGAGATTTGACAGGATCAATATGCAAGTCACCTTATGCATTTACTGCAAGATCTCAGAAATTCGAGAGATGTAAAATCTGACATTCCCTCTGGTCCTCTCTCTTGGATAATCAATCCAAGTATCACTGTTAATTGAGAGCTACAATTTATGACCTAATTAGCTTTTAGATTTGATTGGATAATTCCACCTGTATTCCCTTTTGATTATTTCCATCAAAATTGATAAGCACTAACTTGCAGATTATAATCAACAGCTTTTTATTTTGTTTAGCAGTTCGTTGTTTCTTGGTATTTATTACCAGCAGCATTTCTAGTAGAACATTGCAAAAGGGGGATAAAGATTAAAGACTCAAATGAACAGGTTAACTCTGAACAACGCTTTGCTGCATTCACAGCCACATAGTCCATTTTGTCTATTTATCTCTGATCTTTGTTTTCTGTCTGCGAGGTTTCCTTTCCACATGGCAGGCAGCTGTCAGCATCAGTGAAGGGGGAGGTAAGGGTCAAAGGCCAATACAGCTGTCTCGTGTAATCATCAGGCTTCATCGACGAGCCATGAATTCCAGCAGAGAGGCAACTAGCTAGCGGTAGTACACATAAGACCACCCCTTTTCTCAAGTGTGCGAGGTAATGAGCATTGAGGCCTCTTCTGCTACCCAAAGCAAAGCTGATCTGAAATTATTGTGCAGACAGTCAGAGTGGGGAGCTGACCTGGCTTGAGTGGGTCAATGGCTTAAAATTAATTATATGTGTTCCAATTTTCCCTGAGCACAGAGAATACAATAGCTGCGTATGAGCTGGTAATAAGGAGAGCTGCAGGTATTTTTTAAAGCATGTTACATTTTGTCCTGTTGCCAATGGTAGTATTTCAACAAGCAGCTGACATCAGAATTAGCCTGTTCCATAAGTGCGCACTGACTGTTTTGATAGAAGCAGCGAGACAGAGGAAGACACCATATTTGGGGCAGAAAGAGTCTGCCCATGACCAGTCTGCACAAGGTATGCCAACAGTTGGTATAGTGAGTGAATGCCACGTTCCATCTGTAATCCAAGGCAGCAGGCAAGAAAATGATTCTCTGGATCTAACAAGAGCGTCAATGTTAAAAAGCCTGTAATTTATGCCCATTGTGTGAGCGACACATGCTGAGTGCCTCTAGTATGATGTAACATCATTGGATCAGAGTCCTTCCTCAGACCTCTCATGCTTAAATTTCCAGGTTTGTAACGCTTCACTGTGTACTTTGCAACTGCCTAACAAAACGCCTCATAGGGTGCAGCTGAATGCCAACGATGAGTGCTGTGGTCACTGCTGAACAAGCAGCTGCTGTCAACAGATAAAGCCTCTCTGCAGGAGTCCTGATTGCCAAAAGGCAACAGTAAACACCAACACAAAGTAATCCAGTCAAAATAATGCACAGATTGCTGCTGGACACACCAAAGAAACTCACAGCTGACACACTGTCAAATTGTCAATCACTTATTTAAGAATCTGAATGCTCAGACCAGTGCAATCAAGCCTAAAAAATGGTGAACAAAACCACTCATTTAAATTGCCACTTAAATTTCATGGAGTAACCTGTACATGTTCTTAGCATGATCTTCAAAACCATCAGAAAAATATGAATTCAATGTCCAGCAAGTGATCTGATTGGATCTACTTAACTTGCAATGCAGGTTTGTGAGAAGCATTTTTTCAGTGCACTACAGTGGATTCTAACTTACCGTACAAATGTGCAGACACATGCTCAGTAAAGCCCATATTTTATTTTATCCATATCCCATGTTAAGAAACCCAAACATCTCCTCCATGAGGTTGAAGGAGGCACAGCACTACAAATCAGGGCATGCCAAGGATGTTCCAGCGTATGCTTGGTCCAGTATTCCTTATTATTTTTAGCAACTGTAGAGATATGGTAGGGTTTGGCTAATCTCAGCATATTGTTTCTCTGTGGTGGTGGCTGGTGCTGGGATGGCCCTGAGCGTGAGCACCAAGACATGCTGGTGATTGACATAGAGAGGAGGAGGAATAGGCTTCATGCAGGACAGTGATGCTGTTAGCTATACTGTTGAGCTGAATATCACTGATGTTCCCACGGCAGTTAAGACTCCGTTGGGAAAATGGTAGACGGCTGGCAGTTGTTTTGGGGAGAGTTGGGATGGAGAAGCAGTATTCATTTGGTGTGGATGAGAAATTCTGGAGCAATCGGAGGCTGTGTAAGCTTAGTGAAGTTAGCTGTCTGTGAAACTGTACTGAGAACAGACAGAGTGTATTCTCAGGAGAAGTGATTGAGCTACCAGGATATGAGCAATCATTGAGGCAGTCCATGACGGAGCACCTTATGAGAGATTTCTAAAGCTGAACCGTTGAGAGTGAAGAACTGAAATCCTTTGGAAAGGACACAAAGTTTTAATGAGATTTGGTGAGATATAGTGTCACTAGCGATCTTGTGAGGGGCTAGAGTGGTGTTGCTGAGAATTCTCCAGGATCCATCTTGACTGCATCTGCCATTTAATGTGCTTCGTGGAGTGTTCAACCATGATTTGTATGCTATCCTATAGTTACTTTGTGTTAAATCTGGCTGTTGGAGTACAAGTTGTATGTATATAGTACATTGTTTTACTGTTCTAATTTTGTATAGTAAACTGTAGTACGTTTGTTCAAAACCATGGAAAATTATGGCTTTATTCTCTAAGTAAGTACCCTTAAATCTCAAATATCTTCAACTTAAAATAATAAAGGTTACCAGTCTCAAATCACTAACACAAATTTGGCAGTCTCATCTGGGATTTTAACACCTCGTAAAGTTAAGGTATACAGAGGAGTGCATGAAAGCAAGTTTCCATATTATGTCTTTATTTACTTCCAAGAAATGTCCATGTGATCTGGGGTTGCCAGAGGATGAATAAATATGGAGCAAAGGGCAACTAGAAAGCAAACTGAAGTGGCGTTGGGTGAGCCTGTGTTTGCTGTTCGGGAATTCAAAGCACACAGAGAATTCATGTAAGAGAATGCATGCAAGAGAAAATAAGCAAGGTGCTCTCTAATGGAATAGCTTTCACGTTGGCTGTGTTTGAGCAGATCCTAGAGCTGAAGCAGGTTTCTGAGGATAATGCAACAAACTTATGGCCATGTGTGTTCTTCAGTTGGGAAGGATAGAGAGCTGAAGACAGAAAAAGCAAGTGAATATAGATTGGACAAGCCCCACGAATTCTCTTTTAGGCCCTTTAGGCCCTTTGCCAGGGCCCACCAGATCATGGAAAGGGGTAAAAACAAAGAGTTTCTGGGAATTTGGAACTGTAATGTCTCAGCTGAGAGAGGAGTCATATACTCGTGTCTCGTCAGTGGTAACAGGGTCTTCACTGGAATACAGCTGCACGTGAATGCAATTCAAGGGCAAAACAATTTCATGGTAAGATATTCTTCTCAGTGGAAGTTGCGTTGGAACAACAGAGATTGAAAGGATGTAGGTGGTGCCATAATTTTGCCGAAAGTAATACAGCTATGCTTGTAATTACAGGGGGCAGGGGGGTGGGCATATCTTTGTTGTATGGAGTTTTTAAATGCTAAAATTTTACCCATGTCTGTAATATCTTTCATTTGTTAATTGATCTGTGGATGATGTTGATTTTAATTTGTTGCTACAGTAAAGGTTTTAAGTGGGTTTCTTTTTGTTGGCATCATTGTATCTCTGTTAAACTGTTATTGATCTGTACAGGTGTTGAAACAATTGTTTTTTAATGATTGTATTTATTATGTATAATTGTTGTAATACCTCACCGTGCAGTTCGCCATGTTCTCACATTTGCTTTATGAACTCTGCAAATGCATGAACTTCATTGGCTATTAGGTTGATTGCAGGGCACAATCTCTGGCACCTGCTGAGCATTCCAAGGGTGAACTAAAAACTACAAACTAAGGAGCTCTTTTATGGCACAATGGTAGTTTCCCCATCCCTGAACCGGGAGGCCCGAGTTCAAGTCCCACCTACTCCAGAGGTGTGTAATAACATCTTTGAACAGGATGGTTAGAAAAATAGGTTAAATTTTAAAAAAAACTGCAAACTTGATCACTTGTGGTGCAGTGGTAGTGTCCCTGCCTTTGAGCCAGGAAGCTGAGGTTCTAGTCCCACCTCCTCCAGAGGTGTGTGACATTTCTGAACAAATTGATTCGAGAATATAAATAGAAGCAAGGTTAACAGATCACTTCATTATGAATGCTTGGCAAAGCTCCGAAAAAACAAAACTGAAAACTACAAACTGATTTAAAAGGGAAAACTGTGAACTGAGGGGGTCTTTATGGCGTAGTGGCAGCGTTCCCTACGCAGCAGTCCCACCCTGTTCCAATGGTGTGTAAAAACACACAGAGTGATTGACTGAAGAGATTAGAAAATGTTTATAATCAGTGCCAATTAACCTTGAGGAATGCATCCAAACACAGCCTAGTTCCCATGTTCCAAAATTACTGTTTAAAAGGAAAGGGCTCTTATGCCACAGTGCAAGTGTCCCTATCTCTGAAATAGGAGACCCGGGTTCAAATCCCACCTGCTCCAGAGGTGCACTTTTATTGATTTAAAAATAAACTACAAACTGTTGCAAACACAAGCAACTTAGTGGTGGAAGATAAAAGAGGGAAAAACTGAGGTGATTGCCGGGCAACCACCTAGAGACAGATGTCCATTTCAAGCCCACTGACTCCCACAGCTACCTGGAATACACCTCCTCCCACCCACCCTCCTGCAAAAATGCCATCCCCTATTCCCAATTCCTTCGCCTCCGCCGCATCTGCTCCCAGGATGAGACATTCCAATCCCGTACATCTCAAATGTTCTCATTCTTCATTTATCTCTGATTGAAAGAGAAATTCAGTTATGCATGAAAGCACTATAGATATAAAAGAAAAGAAACTACAAACTGCAATTCACAGACTGCTTACTGTTCACTAACACAGCAGCCCCGATAGCAGCCACCAAAATTAGACGCTGCAAGGCCAGCTGAGAAAGGTGTCAGCTGTTTGAGAACATATTTTCAACTTACTGTCAAACTGTATGCCACCTTGGTCAGTTTACTCTATTCATGTCACATAATGAGTAAGCTGTGTCAGAAAGCCTCAGTGCAGGCATTGGATATGTTTAAGGTGTCACACTAATGCAGTACACAGTCGCTTATTGTGATACTTCATTGTTACACATGCTGGCCTTCACACTAGATGTCGCATCGAGATCCCATTCAACTGGACTTGAAAGACCCCATGACACTATTCACAGAAAAGCAACTCTTCTCACTAAGGTAAGGGAACTTCAACAGTGAAGACATATCTTCTACAATGAGGCAAATAGGACGTAAGCATAGCAACTGGACTGCTTAAAAGTAAAAACCCGAAAGAACTGCAGATGCTGTAAATCAGGAACAAAAACCAAGAAGCTGGAAAAGCTCAGCAGGTCTGGCAGCATCTGTGAAGAAAAATGTTCTGAGGAAGGGTCACCGGACCCAAAACGTTAACTCTGATTTTTTTCTTCACAGATGCTGCCAGACCTGCTGAGCTTTTCCAGCAACTTCTATTTTTGTTCCTGCTTAAATGTAAGGCAAGAGATCTACCCCTCTTTGTTGAAATGAATTAGGCAAACCTCCACCTAATATTATGAATCAACTCGTCATTCCTTTCAGTGCTGTTTGTAGAAGCTCACTGCAGGATTATGCCAATGTTTGCAAACAATTGACATTTTCTAATTCAAAGTGATTCACTGTATATTCAGTGCTTTGGAATGTTTTCAAAATATGGAATGATTTGTGAAAAAAATTCATGAGTTATCATTTTACAATATACATTTAATATTAACAGCTCATAGGGTTTTCCATAGATATATTAAAGTGCATAAGGAGGCCATTTGGCCCATTATGTCTATACTGGATGTCCCAGTGAGCATCATGGCTTAGTACCATTCTCCTGCTTATTCCCCACACCCTTGCACATTGTTTCATGTTAACTCACCAGCCAACGACAACTTGAATGCCTCAACTGAACCTGCCTCCCATCACATTTCCAGGCAGTGCATTCCAGATCCAAACTATTTATATGAAAAAGTAGCTTGTCACATCACAGCTTCTTCATTTGCAAGTTACTTTCAACCTGTGCCCTCTTGTTCTTCATCTTTTTACAGCACGAACAATTTTCACTATCCATTCTATCTCACTCTTCATGATTGTGCAAACCTCAATCATATCATCTTTTAGCCTTCTCCTCTATAAAGGGGGCAGTCTCAAACTCTCCATTTTGTCCTAATAACTGAAAGTTCATTCATTTTACACTTCAGGCTTGAATACAAAAATTATTGTGAACCTCTGGTGTGACATATGCTCACGCTACATGCAGCAAAGTGGAGAATTTGGTCTTTGTAAAAATGGAGAAACTTTGCTCGATTCAATAATATTACTGACAAGATTGGCAATGCAGCAGACTTTTTACTTTCTAATGCAACAGAATGAAGGAACATATGTTGCATTGGGACATCTATCCAATTCGGGTATTACATTTAAGGTGCGTGCACATAAAAGCACTGATTTGTTTCAACTCCAGTAAGTAACTACGTACAAAGACCTGGCTAGTGCTCTGGGAAACGCAACTATACAGTAAAAGATAAATTCTGAAATTATTAAGTTTAGTACCATATTCAATCATCTACAGCGATCATGTAGTCTTTACTAATTGTTAAATAGGAGATTTGGGAAATAAGAGTGCCGAGTTCACATTCCCTCCCAAGAGATAAATAGAGGTTCGGCCTCAGCAACTACAATAGTTAAAAAGTAAGGAGTGTTAGTACCAACCATCTCCCGCATGAAATGAATTAAGCAGACTGACAGACCCATGTGACATTTCGGTCAGCTTGTTTCTTAGAACAGACAGCACTCCCCACTATACACCCAAACTCTGGAAATGCTATGTAGATGACACCTTTGAGATCATCAAACACACAGAAGAAACCCACCAACACATAAACAATATCCTCACAGGTATAAAATTCACAAAAGAAGAGAACAACAACCGTCTACCCTTCTGAGACATAACAGTAGAACGTAAGAACAATGGGGAACTCCAGGCTAGTGTATACATAAAGACCACACATATGGACCAGATACTTAATTACACCGGCAACCACCCCACCCACCCATAAACAGAGCTGCATCAGGACATTATCCAAAAGAGCCACAACACACTGCAGCCACCTGGAATTGCACAAAGCAGAACAGGAGTGCTTATGTGGAGTTTTTATAGGGAATGGATACCCAAAAAGCACGAACTGCCATTACCTCCATGACAGACCACAACAAAATGACACAACACGACCAGTCACCCTACTGTACATCAGAGACATATCAGATATAACCACAAGACTACTCAGACCCCTAGGTAACAGCGTAGCCCACAAACAAATAACCACCCTGCGACAGCTACTGACGAATGTAAAGGATCCCGTACCCACAACCTATAAAACTAATGTAATATACAAAATATCATGCAAGGCCTGTGAGAAGCATTACACAGGTCAAACCAGAAGAAAACTGACAATAAGGATACACAAACACCAACTAGCCACCAAGAGACACAACCGATTCTCACTGGTCTCAATACACACGGACAAGGACATGAATTCAACTGGGACGACATATCTATAATAGAACAAGCCAAACAGAGACATGCCAGGGAATTCGTGGAGCCCTGACATTTCAACTGCAACTCCATCAACAAACACATTGAACTGGATCCAATATAGAAACCACTGAAAAACAGAACTGGAATAATACCAATCACCCCAGCAAACCGAGGCATATAAATAACAAGTGGGACAGAACACCAACGCTTCACCGGAGGCACACTGACGATGTTACCTAGTAGGGTGACAGAACGTCTGCAATCAAACACACCGGCTCAGCGGGCAAGTCTACAACCTCATCCACAACCTGAGCTACAAATCTCCTCAAAAACATTTTGTTTCTTAGTTATTTTCAGGGGCATGAAACTGGGTAATGAGTTTCAAGAGGCAATTGTTGTGTCTGGTACTTCATGATTCTTTTCATGCCTACAGAGTGTATAAATTTACACAAAAAGTACATGTATAAAACATCTCCATGTTTCATAGATACGTAAAGAAAAAGCTAAACACAGAACTGCAAAGTGTGATTTTTAATCAGGTTAAACTCAAATGCTTACATTTCATGACAAACACATTTTCAACCGTGGTCATAGAACTGCATCATGCGCTCCCTCCGAAAAACATCAATGATCTGTTTTTAATGCGTGGCAAAAAATAAGCAATTACATTCAATTACAATGCCCATAAAATTTTACATTTATAGCAATGCAACTGAGTTTAAGGGGTAATTTGAACAACTTCATTTCAGAAAATGAGTGCAATTGGAAATGTCATCTAAACTTCCAACTGTTCCCAAATCAGCAGCTCTACTTCGGTGTCTTCAATAGTAGTCAATACCTTCCTCCTAACATGGGCAGCAGATAGAATGGGAGGTTATTAATATCTGCAAGGAATGCTATTTTTATGTATTCTGCAGTAATTTTGAAGTCAGTGCCTTCTAACATGGTTTGAGACATTGCAGTAACTTAAGTTACTGCAGCTCAGTGAATAGCTATCAAAACTAGAAATGAATCATTTCGGTGATGACACTTAAATTTGAGGCACACCCAGAAGAAAAAGCGAATGTCACTGCAAAAAGCAATTTTTTTCTTTTACAATCCTATTGCGATTTCTTTTGAAATGCAGACTGCCAAGTCAGAACAAAATAAATCATCCTGAACTGGTGATTGTGGTTTATTGAAAATTTAACTCATAATGGAAAAGTTATGGGATAAGCCTCAAGCGTACTATATAATCATTTGCAGTTTGATAGAGAGTAATGGATGGTCAGGGTGAATTACATTAGCTTTTGTAGCTCTGATTTGGTTTTTGCTTTAGTCTCATATGCATTCATAGGTCCCAATTCAACAAAAGAAATGCTAAAATTATCACTAGCCGTTATTTTTGTCAGATGTAGCAAAATGCTTTCGTTCTGCATCATAATGGGCACCAAGATAAACAAACAAATTAGATAATCACAACTATTAAAATCAGAAAGTGTTGCGAATGTTGCAGTATTACAATTGGTGGATAACAGAAATCTGCATTTAACATGAGAAAGTGCATGATCGAGGTGGGATTTTCAGTGAGTAGCATGACAGAAATAAACATATATTCACATGTTTGTACACAGTTAACATTCAAGCACCATAAGAATTAGTAATGATCACACACTCATCTGCTAAAGTTGTTCACTATGCCGTTATCCTGTAGTATAAGAATAAATCTTATTTTCATGTCACAATGGCAAACTGTCTCATTAAACACCTGATAGAGTCAGAGTCATATAGCATGGAAACGCATGGTTTGGCCCAATTCCATGAAGATATTATGATTAATGATTAAGCACCAGCCTCCAACATAATTGACAGTGGGATGTTTGCGCAGGATCTTTCTCTCCCAATTAGTTGTGTATTGCTCCATCACTGTTCATGACAAGAACTGACAGCAGGCCCTTGATCTGATCCATTTTTTGTGGTATTGTATAGGTTTACCTATAGCATGTTTCTTCTGGTGTATAGATTACATGTTGGAGAAGCAGCAGGTTGGAACATTACTTTTAGATGTACTTGGTGCTACTGTGGGTAGGATATGGGCAACGCTGAATAAACCGGCATTTATTACCAATCACTAATGGCCCACAGGGCAGTTAAGAGACAACCAAATTGCTGCGGATCTGCAATCACATGCAGGCCAGATCAGGTAATGAGAGCTGATTTCCTTTACTGAAGGATATTAGTGAACCAGGTTGGTTTTTACTGTCAGTGGTTACATGATCATCATTAGGTTCATTTTTATTCTAGTCTTCTTCTTAAACAAAAACACTGAAATCAAATTTTACCATCTTCCATGATGGGATTCAAATACATGCCCCCAGAACATTAGCCTGGGGTTCTGGATGACTAAGTCCAGTGATGTTACCGCTATGCCATTGCGCCCCCACCCACGCATTGCCCCCAGCCTCACCCACACGCCCCTACCCCCAAGGCGCTGCTGGCTGATCGACGTGTATACTGTCCTGTATGTTTCAATTAGGTCGGGACTGATTGGAGGAAACCACAGCCTGCCGGTGGATGGCCAGGATGGGTTTGTAGGCATCAGTGATGCCTCCACACCTTGATAAAAATATTGGCTACACCATGGGAAGTGTAATAACATTTTTTTTTCAAATGTATAAATACATCAGTGAGACATTTGGGGGTTGTGGGGGGTGGTGGGGGGAGGAGTGGAATTTTTCCAATGGAACAGGCCAAAGGAGCTAAAACAAGGAGACTTTTCTGCAGAAATGTATCTGCTCCTTTAAGGGTAATGCCATGGAAAAGGGCACATGAGGCAGAGGTTGCAAGAGGGAGACAGCGAGTGATGAGAATGGGTGAGAGGCTGAGCAGGTGCACGAGAGAGAGACAGAGAGAGAGAGAGCACAAAAGAGTGAGTGAGAGCCCCTAGAGAGAGAGCACGCGCAAGAGGGAGAACAAGAGGGCAAACAAACACGAAAAAGAGAAAAAGAGGGTGAGGGTGGGGGCGGGCGAGAGCGAGAAAGAGAAAAAGAGGGCACACGCGAGGGCAAACAAACACGAGAAACAGAAAGAGAGGATAAGGGTGAGCGAGGGCGAGAATGAGAAAAAGAGGGCAAGGGCATGTGCGCACGAGAGAACGAGAGCGAGAATGAGAGAGACAGAGAGCACGAGAGAGAGGGAGACAGCACAAGACAGAGGGGGGAGACAGAGGGGGGGAGAGGGAGAGAGAGAGAAAGCTCACTAAGCGTGTGTATGTTTGCTTATGTGTTTGTGTATGTGTGCGCGTCTGTCTGTCTGCACGTGCAAGGTTGAGGGAGTGGGCTGGTAATGTTTGAAAGACATTTGGACTTGTGCCCTAGTCTTTTTCTCTCTCACTCTGCTTCCCAACCGAAAAGGCAAAAAAAATTAGTTAGCTGTGATGATTGTCACGTTATATCCGCAATGTTTTATTAATTACTCATTTAAATTTATAAATTATTGCTTTGGATTTTATTCTGGAAATTCATATTTACTGCTGCTTCCCAAGTGAGAGAGAAATGGAAATATGGGCCCAGATGCAAACTGTTTGGAAGGTCCTGCTATATCGCCACTTTGATGAAAATGGTTAGTAATCCAAAAGGGGTAGTAGGAACTACTGATGCTGGAGTCTGAGATAACAAGGTGTAGAGCTGGAGGAACACAGCAGGCCAGACAGCATCAGAGGAGCAGGAAAGCTGACGCTTCGGGTCTGGACCTTTCTTCCCTACCCCCAACCTCATCCCAAGACCAGCAACCCCTCTCATCCCCGCTTCCTTGACCTGTCCGTCTTTCCTCCCACCTATCCGTCCCTCCCTCCTCACTGACCAACATCCACCCTCACTTCGTACCTACACTCACCTTTTCTAGCTTCATCCCCACTTCCTTGACCTGTCCGTTTTCTCTCTGCCTATCTGCTCCACTATCCACCTTCTATCATCGCCTCCCCGCCTCTATTTATTTCAGAGCCCCCTTCCCATGCTCCATTTCTGAAGAAGGGTCCAGACCCAAAACGTCAGCTTTCCTGCTCCTCTGATGCTGCCTGGTCTGCTGTGTTCCTCCAGCTCCATACCTTGTTATCTTAGAAATCCAGAAGGTTCCTCTTGAAGACTGAAAGCAGTACAAACAGAACACCAAAAACTCTGATATTAGTATGGGATTTCTGGACTGCAGATCGAGAATGCTGTGGGAAGTAAGATTATTGTAAAAATCCAACCAACTTCTATTAACCTTCAGGAAAGGAAATCTGCTGTCCTTACCAGATGAACCTATATTTGAGGCCAGACTCACAGTGATATGGTCGGCTCTCAACTGCCCTCTGAATAGCCAAGTAGATCACTCAGAGATAGTAGTAGATCACTCAGTTGTGAAGGATGCAGTTCACTGCCATTTTCTCATGGGCAATTTGGGATGGATAATGAACATCGTCTTGTCACATCCCCCCCACACACTGTGAAGGAATTCAAAAATTTGCTAATTAACACTCTTCAGCAAACCTCAATTAAGTTTATAAATAAAATGCCCACTGATAAACCCTCTCCCCTTCCCTCCTCCCCCCCCACCACTTACAGATTCAAATCTAAGCTAGAGATGTATTAGTGCAGCTGTTAAACAGGAAATACAAGGTTCACATTGTTTTAAATGAAACAATGGAGCAGCTTCAAGTTTGACAGTGTGAAATGACTGATTGTGAAAAGTTAAGGAAATAGCCCTCATTGATATCGCTGTGTCATTTTCTTTGGCTTTACCCCCATTGACATGCCGACTTGAATATCCTCAAAGAAATGCTTCTGTGGTCTCAGTAAAGCTACGCTCATGAGGAGGTTATACCATGCAGACTCAAAGTGCCAGATGGTCTACTCTTGCTTCTATTGTCTATGTGTCTACATAGTATAATCTAGAGATTTGCCTTAATAATCCAGAGAATCTGAGTTAAAATTCCATTGCATAGCAGTTGGAGAATTTTGAATTTAGGTTTGAAAAAACTGGAATCACAAAAAGTGAACATGCACTGTCAGAGCATCATAAAAATCCATCAGTATGATCGGCCAATGACTTTCTGCTGTGTCATAATTACTCTTATCGTTTACTTACTTTCTTTGGGGATGATGTGGAGGTGCCGGTGTTGGACCAGGCTGGACAAGGTCAAAAATCACACAGCACCGGGTTATGGTCCAACATGTTTATTTGGAAATGCAAGCTTTCTTAGCTCAGCTCCTTCCTGAGGCATAGTGTGAGATGCTATCATTGAAAAGCAGAAACGTAATAACCCTAAAACTGGCCGCCTCAGGCCTGAAACTTCAGTCAATGCAGTCAACTCCTAACCTCCTTTAGAGCCTAGGAGGTTGCTTAGTAGTATTAAAATAGAGCTAGAAGGGATGGCTACAAATGCAACCTGTACCAGAGAGGTTCTCATCCTCAGAATGAACACTTTAAAAAAACAACTTTACTTCTGCAGCTTCTCCCAACCCTATATGCTACATTCTCTATTTCCTCCTCTCCATCATTATTGACTGAGCTTTAAGCCACTACACCAGAGTCAGGAACTCTCTCATGCAATCCCTTTATCACACTAATCCTGCAGAAGCAGGATTCAGTCGCCTCCGTACATCTCTGTCCAGCTTCAAAAGCCTCCTTAACGTGTACTTCTGTCAGCTCCATAATCCTTCTAATCGTGCTCGTGTCTTACCCCAAAAATTCTGAAGCATAGGAGAACATTTTGCCAATTTTAAAGGCACCAAGTAGAAAATGCTGGAAATACTCAGCAGGTCAGGTAGCATCTTGGAGTTTGGTAATGGGTTACAGCCCTGAGACCTGCATTGTTTCTCAGATACAACTAAACCACACCAGGTGACTGAACTCCCAGATGCTGCCTAACTTGTTCACTATTTCCATCATTTTCTGTTTTTATCTTATATTTCCAAAGTACTTTGTTCTTCTATTACATAAAAGTGTGGTTTTTGGGTAAGCTCAATTGTTGTGACGCTAATGCTGAAGTGTTTCATTCCTCACCATGTCCTTTGCACAATATATAACTAGCTTTCAGAATTGGGCATATTGCTCTCTGCCGAAGGTAAAGTCAATGAACTAATTATATAAATGTATCTGTGTTGTAACACTGCAAAGGCATGATGTCATTTTCAATTAAACAGAGTCATCACACAGGAAGGATGTGATTATGATTGTGATCCAAATAGATTGAAGTGTTTGCAAGCTTCATCCTTCTTTTACATTGCTCGACACTAACATTTGCAACTTAACTTTATCTTCTTTAGTTGTTGTTCTTTTCTCAGGCATCCTACTGGGCCTGTATACACTTTGGCACACCACTGAGTGGTTCTTTTCACATGTTCACTAGGGCTTGTTTTCATCTATTAGCCACAAACATCATGTAAGAAAGCACAGAATTCGCAAAGATGATACTGTCCATCAGGCCATTTCCACATAATGAATACCTCTCACACACCCATTCACATAAATGTCTATTCCATACTCCGGTACATTTTTACACTGTGCCTGTCCACTGCAGACCTTCATAAACTTTTATATACAACAGACAAATCAAAACCATTCAGAAATGTCATCAGATATGTATCTTCTCTCTCTCCTCGCAATATCCTGGAGGTCTCATCATACACCAACAATGTAATTAACTACAGCAATGCAAGTCTGCCAATTTTAACCACTGCCAACAGCAAACATAACTGCCTTAATGCTAGTTCGTCCTGCAATCCTATTTCCATTTACAGTGCACTACATTTCAGATGATACAGGAAACAGGAGCTTCTAATTAATGAAGCGTCATTACACCCATGATTTATATTTTAGAACAAAAACAAATTGCTGGAGTAATGCAGGAGGTCTGGCAGTGTTTGTGGAGACAAAGTCAAATTAATGTTTTGGGTTCAGTGACCCTTCACCTAGTGATCCCGGAATCTGAACTGCTTTCTCTCCACAGATGCTGTCAGACCTGTAGAGTTTCTCCAGCAATTTCAGATTTCCAGCAACAGCAGTTCTTTGTTTGATTCATATTTGAGAGTTACATTAAAAGTTCTCTCAAAACTAAAACTAGCGTTCAGCAAACAATGGAATGAGTTCAGTACTCTCTATGTTTTTGGAAGTGTGTAACTATTGGAATGGGTCCACATACCAACCATTCTCAGAGCCACCCTAGATTGCAAAACAGCCACACTACAGTTATATAAACTGCTCCCACGTACCTAAACTCGTCAAGTCAAAGGCTCAAGAAAATTGAATCAAATAGTGTGTTTTGTTGACAATTCATAAAAAAACTAACAAGTTCAACAGTTTAGTGATCCAGACAAAATAGGATAAGAACCTTAAACCTGAACCTTTAAAAAGGTTAAATGCAGATGAAGTCAAACAATGAAGAATTTCTAACTTGACAGCACTCTTCAAGTGGCAAAGAAATACATCAAATCAATACAAATGGTTTCTTCCTCACTTCTACAGCTGCAATAAATCAGGCTGAGCTAAACTACATAACGTCTTTTGAACATATAATTTTGTCAACTTCAATGCTGATTACCATTCAAAAAATATCTTACCACATCATCAAGATGGTTATTTCCATTCACATTTTGAAAGAACATTACATGTACCTTTATTTGCTAAACATTTTGGCTATAAACTAATTTTTAAAATAAATTAATTCATACACCATTTAATACTGTTACAGAACTTTTCTCTCTCCAATATTTCAAAGCAATGCACAAAGTTATGTAATTGGCAGGACACTGCCATCATATAACCAAATGCATCAAATCCATTACATAAAGAAAGATCCCACAAACAGCAATGACATTGATTGTTCGACTGTGCTTGTATTCACAGGGGAATGTTGATCAAATGCCACAAGCAATCCTGTTTTGTTTAATAAGCGTATTCTGGTTTTACAATGTCTCGCTGAAAAATTATCCAGACAGGGCGTTCTATTTTACATTTGAGCTGAACTTTGAGACCTTTGCCAGTGCAGCCCCTCCTTTGATACTTCACTGCAGTGTTAGCCCAGATTACATGCTCACCCTCAAGTGGGTCTCAAGTAAACAACCTACTAATTCGGTGTCACCTACTGAGCCAAGCTGACACGGCTTGACATTGTTATTAAATATTCATTATCACATCAGGCCATTTGGCTATCAAATTAAAACAAAGCAATGCATTTCATGCAACTCAGGGAAAATAACAATGTATATTCCCAGAGCATCCACAGGGAATTCACAGGAGAATTATAAAAGGATGGCACTAAACCACAAAGAAGTTAGGTCAGATGACCGAAAGCTTAAGCAAAAATAAGTATTTTTTGGTTTGAATAATAGGTGGAAAGCCAGGTACTGAGATGGAGAATTAGGGTCATGGTTACAGTTAAGGAGAAAGTTTGCAACCTAAGTAGCTAAAGACAAAGGCAACAGCGGTGGAATAATTGTGGCTGGGAAAATACAAGATGTCAGAATTAGATGGGCACTGTTTCCTGGATGCTGCAGGGTTGAAATTACAGAGATAGGGAGGGGCAAGACCCAGGTCAAGATGTGAAAACAAGGAGTCAATTTTAAAAATCAAGACATTGCATGACTAGGAGCTACTACACGTGGGTGACTACATGGGTGACAATGGAACAGGATGTTCTTCGATTTAAGACACTAGAAGCACAATTTTTGGATGAACTCAAGTGTAGGCTAGGATATGGGAGACTGGCCAGGAAAGTTGCTGGAAAAACTCAGCAGGTCTGGCAGCATCAGTGAAGGAAAAAACAGAGTCAATGTTTCAGGTCCCCCAGAACTGAGGGAACTTTTTTCCCCCTCGCAGAGGGCTGAGGACAATGTTTCATCTAAGCTGTGTGCATGACCAGCCATGCCAAAGTCAAGGCACCAATCATGGCATTGACTCCTGGTCCCATAAGTCACTGCTGTGCATCAACCTTAGAGGTTCATGCAGCCAGGAAGAAAATTAGAAGGAGTGCTGATTAAGGGTCTTTGGAATTCCCTTTCTTAAAAAGGCAGTGTGATGTGAATCTTCTAGTATTTTTAAGGCAATGGTAGATACATTCTCAATTACTAAAGGGATGACAGCCTATCAGGAACATGCAAGAATGTACAATGGAGGTTATATTCAGATCAGCCATGCCTTTTTTGTCCCATGGAGCAGGCTCGAAGGGCTGAGTGGCCTGCTCTTGTTCCTTGTTCATATGATTGGCTACTTGGGTGGGATACTGCTGTCTGCAGCTGAGACAGAGCCTCAAAGGCTGCACTGCCTACCTACCACCTCGGTTCAAGATCTCTCTTCTGGGCTAGACAAGAACTTCCCGGTGGGAGGGGATGGATCCTGTTGGCGTGATCCACATTGTTACCAATGACATAGGTAGGACTGGAAAAGAGATTCTGAAGGATTACAAGCAGTTTGAGGCTAAATTAAAAAGACGAAACACAAATGGTACTAATCGTGGGGTTACTACCTGAGCCACAGGCAAATTTACAAAGCTTAATTACAAGTAAAGAGGGAAATGCATGGGTCTCAAAGATTGGTGTGTGGGAAATGGGTTCCAACTCATGGGGCAGTAGCACCAGTACTGGAGAAAGGATTTCATTTAAACCATGAGGCGACCAGTGTCCTGGCAAATGCAGATGGGGCTTTAAACAAATTAGTGGGGGTAAGGTTCAATTAAAGAGAAGGTTAAACAAATCAAAAAGTAACAAGATAGCACAGATACAGCGTAGTGAAGTGGCAAATGATGAACAAAGTGTGATAGGAAGGGGCAGAAATAACAAGCAGAAGAGTGCAGCAAAAATTAGAACCAGCATAAATAATAATGGTATAAAAGTCAAAGCTTAAGGCCCTTTATCTGAAGGTATGCTGTAACTAGATAGACGACCTGACAGCACAAAAAGTAATAAATGAAGGCAGCTTGCTTGTTATTATGGAGAAAGGGTGACAAAGACTGGGAACTCAATATTCAAGGAATTCGACTCTCCGGAAAAACAGACTAAAAGGAAAAGAGTCGGAATAGTTTCAGAGATAGTAGGAGCTGCAGATGCTGGAGAATCTGAGATAACAAGGTGTCGAGCTGGATGAACACAGCAGGCCAAGCAGCAGAGGAGCAGGTAAAGGATGGTATCAGTATGGTGGTGAGTAGTGATATAGGAACAATAGGTCATGATGTGGAATCACGAGTGGAAATTAGGAATAGCAAGGGAAAGAGGTCACAGCTGGGAGTCATCTATAGGGCCCCAAAGAGTTGCCTCACTACAGTACAAAGCATAAATCTGGAAATAATCGAGGTGTGTAAGAAGGGCACTCCAACTGTCATTGGTTATTTTAATCTGCATTTGAATTTAGGTGCATCTGCCATGCAAATACAGTGAACTTACCCTGTTCATTGCATTTCAATGGGTCAAACAGTAGAATCATGGAATCCCTACAGTGCAGAAGCAGGCCATTCAGCCAACCGAGTCCACACCTGACCTTCCAAACAGCATACCCCACCCAGACACATCCCTGTAACCCCACATTTTCCGTGGCTAATCTAGCTAGTTTGCACATCCCTGGACACTAAGGGGCAATTTAGCATGGCCAATCCACCTAACCTGCTTATCTTCAGACTGTCAGAGGAAACTGGAGCACCCAGAGGAAACCCACACGGACACTGGGAGAACGTGCAAACTCAGACAGTTGCCTGAGAGTGGAATTGAACCCAGGTCCCTGGAGCTATTAGGCAGCAGTGCTAACCACTGAGCCACTGTGCTGCCCCAATAAGCTGCTGTTTTCACAAAGTTGATGGATGGTAGGCATCTCTCTATTGGCAAATTCATGAGTGTTTTTTTAACATTTAAGCACACATCTTTGATCATTAACATGAATTCATTTTGAAAAGAATTAACCTTTATTTTTAATCTAAATATTTCATAAAAGCAACTGTAATTTGCCATTATAACAAGCATGGGGCTGGATGAACACAGCAGGTCAAGCAGCATCATAGGAGCAGGAA
>JAHRHZ010000014.1:62933475-62969658 GCA_024137785.1 Ginglymostoma cirratum
GCTTGACCTGCTGTGTTCATCCAGCCCCATGCTTGTTATCTCGGATTCTCCAGCATCTGCAGTACCTTTTATCTCTGATGTAATTTGCCATTGTTTCCTCAACAGAATTTTCCTAGTGCAATACATTCAGCTGAGAGGCAATGACAGATGACCTGTGTTTTAACTATTCCCAGCGGTAACCTACAGCCAGCCATTTAGGACTCTGAGCAGTGACTTAACTTCTAATATATATTAGCTAAGAGCAGAGTGATGTAATATCTGACTTGACCTTTCTTACATCACATACATTTTATGGAATTCTTAGGTATCTAAGAATTTAAAGAAATACCAGTGATATTTTCCAGAATCTGAGTAATGTGGAATCCTCTGCAAGATATTTTAAATTTTAAAGCGCTGACATTATTCAATGGAAATACTAGAAGATGAATGCTTAATTCTTTCACCTGAAATGGGTCTCTACACTTTATCTGTATGCACATTAATCTGTTTACTTTGAATTAATAGTACCAAAATAGCAGAAAGAAATTTCAAATCATTCTATTAACTTTTTGTTTATTTCCCACAGGGCATTTTCAGAGTTCCAAGAAATTTTATTTGATTAAAGATGAATTTTCGATGTTAAAAAAAGGATTAATAATGAAGAAATGTTGCGCAAAATATTGCCAATTTAGCAACCAGTGGCTACTGACAAATTACTTAAAAAGAAAGAAAGATTGGGTTGCAATGCTCTTTATAAAAAGTGTTTACCCATCACAACATTTTAAGAATTAAAGCTATCTCCTACCTATAAAGTTATTCCTTTTCCAAAAAAAAATGCAACTAAAGTAGCTGTCTTAAAAAGGTAAGTATTTCATCGTGAGTTAAATAATTTGAAGCTTTAAAAATAATTAAGAACAAATCCAGAAATTGCCCTTATTAGCAGTGGCAGGGGTTTAACAGAGTTATTCCGGAGGCTCAGACCATTTATATTGCAATACAACAACTGCTTCTTTCAGCGAGTGCACATTGCTTGGTAAACTACATACCCTGAGCCTTTTTATTAACCAGTGTGGGATTCTGCCACCAAATTAATATTCAGCAACATTCTGCTATGCCTTTGGCCAGTAGTTTTTAAAAATGTTTAAAGCACAGAAAATGTGATGCCCCGGAAGGGTTTAAGAAATAGTTCTTGACTTGTCTGCCACTTCCCTCTGGCACTCCAGATCATGACTCTTAGCTTCTGTGTAGCATTAAATAATTTTACCACTAAAGTAACATTATGAAATATCAGATTTTCACTTTGCAACTGGCGGCAAAAACAGCACTTATGTGACATTACAACCTCTGACTTCACAAGTTATATAGCCAGCAGCAGCTCAAAAAAAGTTGCACGAGCTTTAGTTTTATTTATGGAAGCTCAGCTGTGGAATTATTATAGGTCTGGGGCTCATTTACCGTGAAATTGTTCACAGATTCGCTGTTATGTCAGGAATTTCTGTTTTGAGAGTTATTCAGGAAAGAATGGTTCCCTTTTGTACATCCCTAAGAAAAGTGCTAAAACCTCAACACTGAATGAGCACCTGCTGTGGAAGAAGAATTAAACATATTCTTACCACACTTATCAGAATATGCAAAGAGGATTTTCTGCAGAAGGTTAATGTTTTCACAAGGTAGGCAGCCACAGTGTTGCTAACAGGCAGCTTCACCAGGGGCTTTGCTGCTGCAATGCATAACAACAGAGTACAAGGCTTTGAAGTTGAAGTCTTTAGACTTTGAACTATGCAAGGCTGCCCTCTGCATATAGATTAACTGTGCTGCCAACAGTTTCAGCTAGCTCTGTATACAACTGAAAGCAAAATGTTTTCAAAGTCTACTCTCCCATCACAAATATACACATCAATACTAGCACCATGACCATAGATTTATGAAACCAAAATTCCATTGTTAATAGTAAAGATTGCTAATGTAATTTAAAGGCAAAGCATTTGGAAAGAGAAGAGAAATTTTATTTTCATATTATAGGCATGTCACCCTGATATCAATCCTTATGAATGATTCTTTTTATTCTTAATGTCACTGTTCTTAACGTTGTAAATTATGTAAAGTTATTTCTGCAATTAGCTTTTCATTATTAATGATGATACTTTATGGTGCCCTCAATTAATAGGTGAAATAGTGATTATGCTATTGAAGCTATACTTGCATGTAACAGAAACATTTATTAAGGGTATTCTTAAATACTAATGTAAATCAGTCATCTACTTCCCCATTAAAAATCTGAAGTCAGTTTTTAATCAGAGAGTTGTCATCATTCGGATGTAGGGGGTGTGAAGCAGCAGCTTGCGGATGATACAAAAATTGGCTGTATGGTTGACAATGAAGAAAGAAAGTATAAACTGTGGCAAGATATCAATGGATTAGTCATGCGGGTGGAACAGTGGCACATGGAGTTCATTGTGCAGCAGAGAAAGTTGATGCCTTTGGAGAAGACGAACAAGACAAGGAAATACATAACGAATACAATGACACTGCCAAGTGTACAGTATCGGCCCACAGATTTCTGAAGCTGATAAGTCGACAAGGTGGTCAAGGTGGCATATAGGATCCTTCCCTTTATTAGCTGAGGTACAGGATAGAAAAGCAGAGAGGTTTTGCTAGATAAAAACCAAAAGAACTGCAGATGGTGTAAATCAGGAACCAAAACAGAAGCTGCTGGAAAAGCTCAGGAGGTCTGGCAGCATCTGTGAAGAAAAAAAAATCAGAATTAAAGTTTTGGGTTCGGTGACCCTTCCTCAGAAGTGATTGTTGCTGGGAAAACATTAGTTTATATGCAGAAAATAGGGAGGGGGATGGGGTAGGGAGTAAACAATAGATAGACAGGAAAGATAGAGCCTGAAGAGAGAGAAGAGCAGTTTGATAGGCAAAGGAGTTGATAATGATCTGGCTGGGAGGGTGAATGGAGACGATTAGTGGCTAACAATAGGTAGTGTGTAATGGCAGGCTACGTGGTAACAAGGCCTGGTATGTGGGGTGGGGGGGGGGGGTTGCTGGGACAGGGGAGAGTTTAGGCTCTAAAATGATTGAACTCGATACGGAGTCTGGAGGACTGCAGGCTCCCCATGTGGAAAATGAGTGGTTGTTCCTCTAGTTTGTGTTGGGATTCGCTGGAACACTGCAGCAAGTCAGAGGCAGACATGTCGGCCAGGGTGTGCTGAAGTGACAGGGAACTGGAAGCTCAGGGTCTTTTTTGCAAACAGAACGTAGATATTCTGCGAAGTGGTCACCCAGTCTACGCTTCATTTCCCCAATGTAGAACTGCATAAAACACTAGTTAGACCGGCTCAGGTAAAGCACATGATGTTCTACTCAAGTCACTGTAGGAAAGATATGATTGCACTAGAGAGGATACAGAGGAGGTTTACAATGACAGTTGTGTCCACGAAAGAATTTTAGATTTTAAAGTCAGACTGAATATGTTAGGATTGTTTTTTTTGGAACAGAGAAAGCTGAGAAGAGAACCATGTGATGTGTATGAAATCACGAAGGGTCATTTCAGAACAGACAGGAAGGCTTTATTCTCCTTAGGTGATGTGTCCACGCAGGGGCGTTTATTTAGGGTGAGTGGTAAGAGGATTAGAAGGGATTTGAAATGTTTTCACTCAGAGGTTGGCAATGATCTGGAACTGCTGCCTGTGAAAGAGGGTAGGACCGGTAGGAGCCTTTATGAAGTCTGTTAAATAGTTGGATATGTCTTTGAAGTGCAGTAACCTATCAGCTTAAGGATCAAGAGCTGGACAGTGGCATAGGGTTGGGTTTGTCCTTTTTGGCTGGCATGAACACTGGGCTGAACAGCCTCCTCCTGTGTTGTAGATTTCTGTGATTCAGTTCTTCATAACTTGAGGGGCAAACCATGTATGAGTCACAGAACTTCAGAGCCCAATCCTGGCATTTGGAAGGCGAGGTCACTGTATCATAGCCACTGCCCTGTCTTCGAAGCCATCCCATCCTGACTGGACTGTGCCAGCAACAGTCCTTTGTGAACTCCCTGCAGCAACATCTCCAGTAATACCTCACCTGGTTGCACGTGTGTACAGGCAGAACACAAGTGTTTTGCAAAGTGGGGACCAGTCTGCATATCATCTCCCCAATGTCGAGTCGTCTGCATTGTAAGCAGTGAATACAGTAGGACAGATTGAGTGAAGCATGGGTAAATCACAGCTTTACCTAGAAGGTGCATCTGGATGGTGAGGAGCGAGGAAGTAAATGGGCAAGTGTTACATCTTCTGCAATTGCATGGAAAGGTGCTGTTGGGGGTGTGGGGAAGTGTTGGGAGTGGAGGAGGAGTGGACCAGAGTGTCCCAGGAAGAACAGTCCCTATAGAAGATGGGGTGCGGGGTGAAATGTGTGGCTGGAGGTGGCAAAAATGTCAGCTTATGACCTTTTGGATGCAGATGCTGGTGGGGTGGATAGAGGACCAAAGGGCGGCACGGTGACTCAGTGGTTAGCACTGCTGCCTCACAGCACCAGGAACCTGGGTACGATTCCAGCCTCGGCCGTCTCTGTGTGGAGTTTGCATATTTCCCCTGTGTCTGCGTGGGTTTCCTCTGGGTGCTCCGGTTTCCTCTCTCAGTCCAAAGATGTGCAGGCTAGATGGATTGGCCATGCTAAATTGCCTGTAGTGTTCAGGAATGTGGAGCTTAGGTGGGTTATAGGGGGAATGGGTCGGTGTGGACACGTTGGGCCGAAGGCCCCGTTTCCACACTGTAAGGATTCTATGTTTCAAATAACTAGAGTTAAAAACTGTTTCTTATTGTTAACTAACATAATCCAAATAATACATTTAATCCAAGGCACATTCTGTGGAAAAAACAGTTCGATACAAAGATCTTGCTGACAAAGGCAGGTGAATGTGCCTTCAAGTCAGGCAGTCATATCAGCAGAAACAATATTAGCCAAAGTAAAATTATCATGAGGCAGAAAACAAAGCAATGAATTTCAACCCACACAAAAAAGTGGACGAATACCTCAAAGCTGTGGGAGCTTTGGCAAGTGTTAATACAAACCGAGGAAATGTTTAAAACATTCCCAACAGATGACTGCCAAGGAAACAAATGCAAACAGACAGTGTAGATCAATGAAAACATGAAGGTAGTAATTGCTGGACTACGAATATTGGGAAATTAGGAGATTAACTTTTTTTTCAGCTCATCTTCTCTTTACATAGCATTTTACAACAATTCCACAAGTCTGATTTGATTTTCTTTCCAGCTGAACGACAACCTTGTAAGATACAGACATGTTTACTGCAGAACCTAATTAGCTACGTGTTATACAGTATTAAACAGCATATCGATCTCTGTTGATTCAAATCAGCTCATCGCAGCATGAAGAATTGCTGCTGACAACCAGATATCTGTCTCCCAGCAATGGCAAAACCCTCCCCGATTAAAAGGGTGAAAGGGGCTTATGTGGGATTTTTGGTTGCTGCCTGCAGAATATCAATTAGGCTCATCGATTAGCCAACTGGCATCCATTATCTACATTATCAGTATCTAACATTCATGAATAGGAAGGGCCATAAAGGTAGCAGTTTTAATCAAGGTTGCAATTGGTGCAACAGTTAGAGCTGATCTTGGTTCAGGGGATCAGAACGCGGAATTGATTTGGGTGGACACAAGGAATAGTATGTGTAAAAAGTCACTAGTGGGACTGGTCTCTCGACCTCCTAACAGCAACCACAATATAGGATAGTGTACACAAAGAGAAATAGTGGGTGCTTGAGAGAAAGGGACAGCAATAATAATGGGTGATTTTCATCTACATATAAACTGGAAAAAATCAGATTGGCTATGGTAGCCTGGAAGAGGGGGTTCATAGGATAACTGAGATAGTTTCTTAGAGAAGCTTGTTCTTGAAACAGAAAACGGGTCATAATATACTTGGTATTGTGTAATATGACAGATTTTAAAACATAAATAAGGGCATGTTGGCATTAAAGCTGAACCAACTAGAGTGAAATGGGATGCTAGACCAGAAGACCAATCAATTGAGGAGCAGTGGCTGACTTTTAAGTGTATACTTCAGAACACTAAGAGGAAGTATATACTCACTCGAAAGAAAAGTTCCAAGGGAAAGTTAGGGGTTGCGTCAAATTTCAGGAAAAAGCATAACTGCACAAGGATGTGTGGCAGTCAGACGATTGGTCACAAGACAAAAAAAATGACAAAACAATTAAGGTTAAATCAGAAGGAAGAAGTTTGGATACGAGATGAAGCTAACTAGGAATATATAAATGGATATCAAAAGTTTCCCCGTTTGCTGGAGGTTGGTAGGAAGTGTAGGGATGTTGGCTGTCAGTCTGGAAAATGTAAGGAGCAAGGGGAGATGTTGTTCGGGGCACAAATGATAGGTTGGGTGTCAGTTTAAAAGCCACCTAGGAGAAAGTCTAAGTTTTTAGTTACCTAACCTTTTCTTGGTAAGTATTAACAGAAGGGAAACTCTCAGAAATCACCAATGTTAAGGGATTTTTTTTTTTTTTTTAAATCGGGTGCATCCAGATGTAGAGGATTGCCCATTGGAATCTTCCACTTCTTGGGCAATTCCCAGGGAGTCTGCTGCATTTTCAATTCCACATGGTCCAATCAAACAACTCTAGTCTGTGTTGCAATGGATATCTAGCCACTGAAATATCCAGGCACATGTTTCAGTAATTCAGATAGTGACTTCCACTAAGAAGGCAATGACTTGCAATTAAGTCACAAGTATTGAATGATTTTCCAAAGATGAAGAAAAATATTACTATTCTTAATTTTGGAATGTTATCTTTAAATTTTTCTGCTTAGTAAAAGAACAAGTCTGACAGGGTACACAGAATACAGCAGCATCAGCCTATTTTCCAGTTCTTCGAGATGGCAATGTGACAGTACTATGGCTTTAAGAGGTGTGTTTAGTCCTTTTTTTTAAAATGGAGAGAGGTTGAGGCAGAGGAAGCAAGTGGTCTGCTCCAAGCCAATATTTAAACAGCTTGCGAGGCCTTGAGGTTTTGTTTTGAAAAAAAGGTTAGAACAATAGAAGCAGCATGAGTGGGTGGGGTCAAGCTCCTACAGAACTAAGATTTACTTTCAGTAGCTGTTGGGGTTTGGAAGCTGCTATACATCTCTCCTTGCTACAGCAAAAAGCTTGAATTCTCTCTCTCTTCGAGTTTTGTCTTGACGTTCTTTCCTCCTGGCCTGAGAAATTGCATGTGAAACAATTTATTTTACTAAATTTGCCTTTGCCAAGGGTGTTTATGGGAGGTTACTATATTGGAACAGTTGCTGTTTAGAAGTTAAATAATCTATATTCTGATAAGTTTTCCAACAGAGTTAACATTTTCCAAACCTTCCTTCTTTTGTTTGTATGTTAACTATGGTGTAAGAATAAAATGCATTTTGCATCAAGCCTGGTTGTTTTACTAATCAAATCGCATCCGAAACAAGGCCTTACATTTGCCTTTAAAAATAAGAACAAGTTAGGGTCTAAACTTTCTTCGTAATATATTTTGAGGGGGTTTGGTCTGGGCCGGTCCATAACAGTCGGAGTCACAGGTTTGAAGGTGCTATCAAAGAAACATGGATAAGTTGCTGCAGTGCATCTTGTGGGTTCACATTACAGACAGTGGTGTAGGGAGGACAAGATTATGGTGGTGGATGAGGGATGCTTCCATGCCATTTTCCTATGAATGAGCACACACTGAAAAAAAAAAAACAGCCTCAAACAGATATCTTCTAAGTGTCTGGACTTCTTTGCATCATATTCTCATCCTTGAATGCTTCACTCAGTTGCTTTAATGAGCACAATTACACACATATTCAAACTAGATCCTAAATTGCAAACCAGCTCAGCTTTGAAACAATTCTAGATATTGACTGATTGAATTTAATTGACCCTAAAGACAACTGAATGCATTCTTTCTGAGTTAATTTGCACTTAGAATGATATTTTGTCTGCAAATTAAACATGTCCACATAGAAAAGTTTTAGCCTTATCCCCAATTTTCACAGCTCCCTCTTTAAATGGATTATTCCACACACTGTGCACATTTTTATGGGCACTGACCTCCCTCTACATTCTATGAAACTGTCCGTTTTAATAGTTACTGAGGAGTAACATTATGCCTATCTTTAATATATTCTCTTATACTTTTCGACAGAACCTACTAGTTTATGATCACACTCAAATCTTTATCTTTTCTCTGGAGCATTAAGGCCAATTGCAATTCCCTGGCCAAAATTAGCAAACTCGCCACAAATCAGGACTCAACTGATAGTGTTTTGGTCTGTGAGGCTGAATTCTCACAATTGGCCAACAGAATATTAACTGAGGCCTTTGGAAGGAAATCCAGCATCCTTACCTAGTCTGGCCTACATGTGACTCACGACTACGGGGTCCTCCAAGCAATTAGGAATGAATTTAGCCGAGAACACCCATATCTCTTGACCGAATAATAAAAATATTACATTACCATACAAGTACAGTGACTGATTTGTTTTATGTTGGCACAAAAATACTCAAAATATGCTGTTTTAAATTATTCTTTCATGGATTGAGGGTTACTGACAAGGCCAGGCAAGCATTTGCTGCTCATTCCTAATGGGAAAGTGATGGTGAGCTGCTGTGGCCCATCTGCTATTAAGGAAATTGGACCCAGTGCCAGTTAAACATTAGCGAGATTGTTCCAGATGAGAACAGTTTGTTTCTTGGAGGGGAAGCTGCAGGTGTTGGCGTTCACGTATACCTGCTGCCCTTGTCTTTCTAGAAGGTAGAAGTTGTAGTTTTGGAAGCTGCTGGAAAAGAAGCCTTTGTGATTAGGTGCAATGTACCTTGTACATGAATGGATGGTATTATGCTTCTATAAAAATCTATCATATTCATGCTGAGCCACTATGGCCTAAAAAAAAAACTACTGGAGTTTACGTTCATCTTAGTTCATCTCTGAAGTGCAATGGCGTTAACCGCCCCTCTACATGGTCTGATTATTTTGTGTTTAGAGGTGTGCATGTCCTGTACATCAGGGTAAAGCAAGCAGGTTCTGAACAAGACATTCACAGCTTAAACCAGTGCATCTCAACAAATCTTTTCCAAGGCAAGCAGAAGAAATATTTGTTAAGGTGAGGTGGGTTATGAAGTCTTAACCTTTCTTTTTGGTACAGGGACACAGTTGTGATTGTAATTATACCAACTTATTTTACCAGAATCACATCTCTGGATAACAAAATAATCACATCCTTTGCTGCCCCACATTAATGCAGCATTGTGCTTGACCTAACACAATATTAATTCCTATCTACCATGCTGCATCTGAACAGTCTGATCTCAGTGAAAGCTTGTCCTTGTAACTGCTATTTAAAATCTGACTGACTGTGCCCACAACCTCTCTGTCAGCCAACTCTTTCCACGTGCCCAGGATGAAGCATTCTCCCAGGAAGTATTTACGGAATTTCCGAGTTAACTTGATTCAAGTTACCATTTAATCTTTGTGGATGGACATTTAAAAGGCAGTTTGTTATCATATTAACCAGCTTCCTCTCTAGCATCTTTTCTTCTAAATTGTGTGAATACACATTGCTTAAAAACACAGAAAAGTGTTTCTCTTTTCAAAGTTCTCGAGAAAAATGTTCACAAACTTCTGGAATGAGACATACCTGGAGGTCACAGCAAATCAGCTCACTGGAATTGCCTCTTGTAACAGATTATGCTAAATAATACTGTCTCAGCGAATTCATATTTTCTTTAGTTTGTTATGCCGTTATTGTTAAAACTGTTCCTCTGCCTCCAGCTATTACCATGAGACTTGTTTAATGACTAGGAATTTCTAGGCCAGCATCAAAATGTTAGTAGTACCGCATTCGTTTTAGACTCAAATATATAAAGACAGATGAATATTTGCATGTAAATTTAAGACAGCCGGATGGTTCAGTCATTCTTCCACGACCAAACCTGCAACATGAAAGCAGATTTACACTGTGGGCTCAATTTTAACCCTGTATAAGTGAGTGGATATTGAGACTTTAAATCCCACAGTGTTCTACATAGACTTCTAACCACAAACTTATGCTATTAATTTTGATGTCCTTTAGTGGTCATCGAAAATGTCAGAATTAAGAAACAAACATTCTGCTTAAATTTAATGAATTTTAAAACAATTTCCAACAGCTGTAATGAGTTAAGAAATAAAATTTTCACTCACTGTTTTCTTTGTCAAGATAACTCAGTAGTAATAAGTTATGTATTATAAATACTCCAGTAACTGACCGATGATATTTTTTATTGTTAACAATAAAC
The DNA here is from genome assembly GCA_024137785.1 of Ginglymostoma cirratum. Taxonomy (NCBI): domain Eukaryota; kingdom Metazoa; phylum Chordata; class Chondrichthyes; order Orectolobiformes; family Ginglymostomatidae; genus Ginglymostoma; species Ginglymostoma cirratum. Next base: position 62,943,778 of record JAHRHZ010000014.1, read on the forward strand.
ACTTGAACCTTGTCAATTTGTCTGGGTGAGAAAACATTTACAATTTCTATTCAGAGATAGCAAGAGCTGCAGACGCTGGAGTCAGAGATAACAAAGTGTGGAGCTGGAGCTCCACACATTGTTATCGCTACAATTTCTATTGCTGTTTTCTTCCCTGTACTACCATGGGTTGGTTAACTCTAGCTTGTAATTGTATATTCAGTTTTTCCCTAAAGCAGCAGATTGCGAGAAATGTAAAACAAAATGACACAAAGGCACTTCACTTTCTGGCTGGGGAGCATATTTTGTTATGAGGAATAAGGAAGGTTTAGATCTCTCTAAGGTCTGCTTGGTTTGCTTTCCAATGATTCCAGTTTGAATTATTATATTAAATATCTTCCAGCAAGTTAACAAAGACCTGAAGTAGTGCGGGTTTGTGCTGCCTGTCAGCATATGGAACTGATTGTCACCACATATTTGGAATTACAAAGGGCATACCCAATCTATTCTGCAAAATGGTTCACTGGACAGCATATAGGACAAGAACTGCCATACCTGGATGACATTATATTTGAATTTATTTTACATAAACAGTCAATGACTCAGTTAACATCTGTCCATAAAGCACGGCAAATTACACCAACATTGGTTGGTGCTTAGTGGTTAAGGATGACTCCTTCCACTCTGGTTCAAAAGGGTTCTGAGATGATTGATAAGCTCAATCACTGCAGATGAGCTATTTGGAGATTCTACATTCTCTTTGACATGAGTTCATCTCCATATGTTCCCAACAAATTCTCCTTAATAGTTTGATGCCTTTCTGAATGAAACCTTTCCATTGTTGTCAGTCATAAGCCTGACTCTCCCATACCTTGGCAGGTATAATGACCTCTTCAAGGAAGCTTTGACAACATCCCCAAAGCATTTGTTGTTCTCCTGGTTTTGAAGGATTCCTGAGAAGAGCTGTGAATCTGCTGTCAGGCATAGGAAAAACATGCCAAGTCCAGGAGAGTTGCCTTTCAAGTGATTAGTGCCATGACGCTGGACATGTTGGATTGGGAGAGGATGAAAAGGTTCGACTACCTTTCTTCCTACTAGATTTTGGGGACCTTAAAGGCACTACTGATGGTACTTTTCCAGTGTTTTGTGGTGCCTGGTATAGGTTAAGACAGTGAAGCATATCGGAGAACAGGTATCACAGCGGCCAAGTAAACCTTCATTTTAGTTTTGGATTGGAGATTTGGGTCCTGCAATATTCATTGTTTCAGTCAGCCAGAGGCCACGAGATCTTTAATAATTGGGTTCATACATCTATGCAATCCAAGGGATAGTTTCAGCCATTGATCTGATAGAAGTTCCCAAACTGTAATTTAGGTAATTGTTCTTAGACCTGGCAAATTGATTTCCAAATTCATTGAGTTCCCATTTTTTTTTTAAAACAACCAATATTCATTTCTGACAGTCAGAGGATTTGATATAATTTAAATCACGTGAAGAATTTTAAATACATAGATTGTTTCTGGGTGTGGAATTAGTACCCAGCATGTTGGAGATGACATTACTACTTCTGAATATTTTGTAGATTCCAGATGTACCCCAGTTAAAAGTTAAAAATCAAACTGGATACCTATGTCCTTTTCTTATCTCTCAATTTTCCATCTTTACATCTCTCTCTATCTCTCTCTCACACCCTCATCATTCATCAAGCGAGACAGGAGGTAACAGATTTCCAAGCATATATAGCTGTCAAAGAAAATTCTAACTCTTTGGGACTCTTGAGGCACAACAACAGTATCTCTGCCTGTGAGCCAGGAGGTTCAGATTCAAGTGCCACCTACTCCAAAGGTGTCTCATAAAACATCTGAACAGACTGTTTAAAGATATCTCTACACAGCTGACAGTCTATAGAGTGGCCATCTGGAGCCTTGCCTGCTCCACTTATGGACATAAACAGCATTGCCACTTCTGGCCATATTCTCCCTCAGAACAAAACCAATGCCTACAGGAGGGAGAAGAAGAGGAGGAGACAAAGGGAAAAGCAAGAGGAAAAGAATGTATGGAAATACGTGGAGTAGATGAGAAGTGCAAACCCAAATCACCATGACACTGATTCCTCACACTTGTTTGAGTGCTTTTGTGGAACGTGTGCGCAGAATTAAGCAAAACAAACAAGAAAACATTATTGTTATACAACTTTTGAAATAAGCAAGGAATTCTGACTGGTTAATTCTAGTAATACCACTTACATATGATAAATAATTCCGTAAGTCAAATGATGACAGCACAGCACCAACATCCCATAAGATTGTGACCATATGCAAAAGTGAAAGCAAAAATCCAAGTTGCACCTTTTCTCAAATTTTAAAAAAAACCCTTTGAGTTAGCATTAAATTTTTCTTCCCCCAATAATGCCATTTTAAAAAGATGTGTCAATTTGATCCCTTGCTCACTAAAAAAGTCTCACTGACTTTTCAGCAGAAGTACAATTTTCTCTGACCTTTGAAAGCTTCATGTTAAAGCTATCGAAATTAAAATCTCCATGCTATCTCTTTGAACACTATGGCTTTGCAAGAAAACACAGTCCTTAGATGACTGAGAAAATCACAGTTTTAATGGAAAATCATAGAGGAAAATTTCAAAACTACAGAGCAACTGCAAACAATTAGACTTAGATGGTTTCTATCACTGTTCAATTAAATACCAGTTGGATAATATCCCTTTCCTACAAGTCCTTCTAAAGCTTAAGTAACAAATTATAATTTTTTTTTATAAATCTACAAGAATATTTCATATCCAACCTCAGTAGGATCAAGGTAGGAAGAAGAACATAGATGATCATGTTGCTGCCAATGACTGAATCACTGAAATTGCCAACTTCAGGAATTGATATTTGATCAGGAAACCATGGAAAACTAGGACATTATCGTCAGAGATTCTATTATCCTTTAGATAGTGAACCACTGAGTCTTACCAGACCTTTGTTCAGTATGCAGTCCCGAAGCAGGCAGATGATTTTTTAAAAAATCACTTCTTTTCTATTGGGCTTGATGTAAAACATTCAAAAAATTACTCCTTTCTGAATGAGGTGCATCTAGATTTTTAAACTAAGTTCTTAAGTACTGCTAGATACCAACACTAGCCCTGACAAGCTAAGCTTACAATGTGGAACATAAAATTTATCCAACTTGATATTTAAAAATTGAATATTTTCTTTTAAATTTTTAAATTAACTGTTAGCATCTATCCAGCATAGATGTGATCATTTTGCTACCTGGAAACTTACATTGAAAATGACAGATAATCAACGCTCTGACCTTCCTCTTTTGTAACAGGATTGGTTACTTATTCAGTTTGTTGATATTGCTGCTGTTCACCTGGAGATCCCAATGACTTGGTGCCAGATTTAAACTGCCAATGAGAAAGGGGTAATCCATGCCAGAGATCATTAGATCTTTGTGGACAACCTCCTTACAGTTCAACAGTAAATACCATTGCTTTGCTGCTGCTTACAAAATTCAGACTGATATACAAAATTCCCAAGGAAATTATGAAATAACTTCTTATTAAAATGACCTGTGTTGATTAAATTAATGGTTACTGCAAAACACCTTTATTCCCTGGGATTACACTGCATTAAACACATATATCATTAAAATAAGAGATTACAGAGGCAGAACATTAAATCAAGAAAGAACCTGTAGCTGTTCACTGCAATTTATGGCTTCAACATTCCTCTGCTCTTCCCAACGGAAAGAACATTTGTGAAGTCAAGTCATATCCAACAAGCACGCACAGCTCAGAAATGACAATTAAATAACTGAGCATATTATTTGTTTTAAGGTGCTGGTTGGCTGATAAATATTGATCAGTACATAAACAGTATACCATGTCTGCTTTTCTTCACTGAGTGCCATGAAACCTTCTGCATTCACCCGAGTGGCAAAAAGATCATGATTTAGCATAATGTACAAAATACAGCATCTCCGAATGTGATACTCACACAGTACTGCACTGAAATCCTAACATGGTTATCTATGTTTCTTGAGATTTTGGAATGTGGCATAAACCCAGGATCTTTGGTTCAGACACATTAATGCTATCACTGGGCCAAGACTGACACCCATCAAGCTAACCAGTAAGTATCAGGATACATTTGCCCAGTAGGCTGTAGTTGTGGCAATGTACTGACTCTGTTGGTATGTACTGTCTGCTCTGCAATGACTCCAGGTACCGTCTATTTTTATTAAGCTGTTTTTCCACCAAATCTAAGTTTGATGGTGCAGAACTTCTGTGTTCCAGAAAAGAGATAAGCTGTTGAAGTTCTCTGTCTTGCTCTAAATCAAAACAGACTTGGAAGAATACCAAATCTCAAGGGAAACAACAATTTGTATTGCTTGTAAACAGAGTGCTGATTAGTTGGCAAATGGACTCTATTTGGTCAAGGCAGGTTTATTCAGTACCCTCTTCTCATAATACAATTTGCTGCCATGAAGTCCATACCATCACCTTTTATACAGGCAGGGATATCTCTAGTTATAGTCATAAAGATATACAGCACAGAAACAGACCCTTCGGTCCAACTCGTCCATGCCAACCAGATATCCTAAATAAATCTAGTCCCATTTACCAGCATTTGGCCCATATCCCTCTAAACCTTTCCATTCATATACCCATCCAGATACCTTTTAAATACTGTAATCGTACCAGCCTCCACCACTTCCTCTGGCAGCTCATTCCATATATGCACCACCCTCAGATGAAAAATTTGCCCCTTTAGGTCCTTTTTAAATCTTTCCCCTCCCACCCTAAACCTATGCCCCTTAGTTTTGAGCTCCCCACTCTGGAAAGAAGACTTTGCCTATTTACTCTATCCATGCCCGTAATGATTTTATAAACCTCTATAAGGTCACCCCTCAGCCTCCGACACTCCAGGGAAAATAGCCCCAGCTTATTCAGCCTCTCCCTATAAGTCAAACCCTCCAAACCTGGCAACATCCTCGTAAATCTGTTCTGAACCATTTCTAGTTTCACAACATCCTTCCTATAGCAGGGAACCAGAATTGCATGCAATACTACAAAAGTGCCCTAACCAATGTCCTGTGCAACCGCAACATGACCTCCCAACTCCTATACTCAATGCCCTGACCAATAAAGACAAGCATACCAAACTCCTCCTTCACTGTCCTATCTACCCGTCACTCCACTGTCAACAAACTAAAAACCTGCACTCCAAAGTCTCTTTGTTCAACAACACTCCCACCTATCATTCTCAGCTGATGAATCAGCACTCCTTTATGTTAAAAACCAGCTGGAAGTTGTACTCAGGGTAGCTGAATAAACTCAATAGTAGACTTCAATGTCCATCAGCAAGACTGGCCCAGGAGTAGTATAATGGACCGAAAGCCATCAGATACGCTGCCAGACTGGCCTGTAGAAGATAGTGAAAGAAACAACATCAGGTGTAAAACTTTCTTGCTCTTATTCTCATCAAGTTGCCTGTCACATTTGTATCTTTCAAGATCAGTTTTTATAAGAGCAACCCCAAACAATTCTTACACAGACAAATATCAGTCTTCATACTAGAACATATGTGATGATGTTATTTGACAATACCATGCTACATAGGATAGATTGAGAACAGATTTAACAACTCAGACTAAATATCTGTGCTTTCAGCCATCCACAGCAGAATTGTGCCCCACGACTGCTTGCCTCTTAATCTCCCATGAGCTTGAAGACAGGCAACCAAACCTGGCCCCATCAATTGTGTGAAAGAGCATGCAAGGAGCAGCACCAAGCAAGAGAGGTGCTAACCTTATGACGTTAACTCACAGGACAACATGGATGTTTAGCAGAAGTAGAATACTGTACTGAGAGGTAGGGTTCGGTCATGATGACAAATTGCTCAGTTTCACTCTCTGCGATCTAAAAAGGTGCAAATCAGGATTGTGATGCAATACTATGCTGTTGACTGAACATGAGCACCTCCAACAACACTTATGACGTTTGACACCATCCAGGATCACAGCAGCTCCTTTGACCAGTACCCCATCCAATCCCTTTGCTGGCCACGCACTGTCTGCTGCGTGCTGTCTAAAGAATACACTGCATCATCTCACCAAGGCTCTTTTGACAACACCTACTAGATGCGCAACTGCATAGACAAACAGATGGCACACAGGATCACCACAACCTACAACTTCCTCTCCATGATATGCCTCACCATTTTGAATTAAAAATATAATTCTATTCTTCAATTGCCACTGTGTGAAACCCTTGGAACACCTGATCTAATAAGTGTGCAAGCACCTTCACTACAGAGTCAGTGGTGGTTAAAAAGGATGGCTCACCAAGTTTAACTGCAAGGCCCACAAACAGGCAGCTGGAAGAGCACAGCAGGCCAGGCAGCATCTGGAGGAAAGGAGCAGTCAACATTTCAGGTATCACCCTTCTTCCGGTTCTTGCAGTTTTTTTGTCAAAACCGCAAAGCCCCTCTCATTATGAGCCAGCAAAATTCTACACCTGCAAACTCCACACAGGACTGTCTGAATCTTGGGGACACCTAAAGATTAACCACAATGAATGAGACAATTGCTCTACTTAGCTAATTGTAAACTATTGTATTTTGTTTAGTATTGGTTGAAGTTACAGATATTTTCTAATCAACCTGTTCAGAGTTGTTAATACGTATCTCTGGAGTCTCTTGAGGCTTCAGGCCAAATATGTCATTTGGCAATGGCCTAGTGATACTAACACTAGACTGTTAATCCAAAGTTCCAGGACCTCTGAATCTCAACCGTGACAGATGGTGAAATTTGAATCCAATAGAAATCTGAAATTTAGAGTCTTATGACGACCATGAAATAACTGTCGCCTGTTGGAAAAACCCATCCAGGTCACTAATATCCTTTAAGGAAGGAAGCAGCCATCCTTTCCTGGTCTTGTCTACATGTGACTCCACATCACTGTGGTTGACACTTTAATTTCCCAGAGGGCAAATTGAGATGGGCAACAAATAGGCTGACCAGCGACACCTACGTCCCATGAAAGAAAAAAAAAACTTTCACACTATTTCTTTAGCCTGTCAACTCTATCCAAGACTTTTTAATGGTCATTTGCACCTTGTTTGTCATTCGCTCATGGGATGGGACGTGGGCATCATTCAATACACCGACATTTATTGTCCTGGAGAAATTAGCAGTGAGCTGCTTTCTTAAAACTGCTGCAGTCCTCGAGGTGTAGAGATACACTCAGTACTACTAGGGATGGAGTTCCAGGATTTTAAAACAGCACCGTGAAGCAACAGCAATGTAGCTCCAAGTCAAATTGGTGTGCAAATTAGATGGGAACTTCTCAGGTGGTAGTGTTCCCATGCATCTGCCTGGTAAGAAAGACAGTTTTGTGCATTTATAAAGAGCTGTCAAATGGGCCTTTGAGTATTACTGCAGTGCATCTAGGAGATAGTACCTATTCCCACCACTGTGCATTCATTGTGACAGCAGTAAACACTGAAGGGGTGGTCGTGGTGCCAATCAAGTCAACTACTTTGTCCTGGATAGTACAAGTTTCCCGAGTGTTGTTGGAGCTGAGCATTTAAGGGGAGAGTATGCCATCACACTCTTGACTTGTAGATCTTAGATAGTCTTTGCAGACATAGTAGGAAAGTCACTCACCGCAGAATTCCTTGCCTCTGACCTGCTCTTGCAGCCACGATATTTACATGGTTGGTTCAGTACAGTTTCTGGTCAATGGTAACAACCAGGATGTCAATAATGGGGAATTCAATGAGCACAATGCCATTAAACATCATATGAAATGCTGGATTCTCCCTTGTTTGAAATGGTCATTGCCTAGCCCTCGTGTGGAACAAAATTTACGTGGCAACAACAATCTCAAGTCTGGATGTTGGCTAGGTCTTGCAGTATATCTCATGGATAGTTTCAATATCTAAAGCACTGTAAATTGTGATGGCTGTTACACAGTCAGCAGCAAACAACCTCATTCCTGACCTCATGATGGAGGGCAGGTCATTCATAAAGCAGGAGGAGATGCTCGGGCTTACGATACCATCCTGAGGGACTCTTTATAGAGACGTCTTTGTACAGAGATGATTAACCTCCAACAACCCGAACCACCTTCTATGTACTAGATATGACTCCAACAAGTACACAGGCTTCTCCTAAGTCTCTGACTCCATTGTCTGGTAGAGGTCCTTGATACCATACACTTTAAAATACAGCGTTAGTCCAAAGGAGTCGGAGTTTGGCTCTTGGCTCTTTTATTCATGTTGAGGTCAGGAGCCGAGTGGTCCTGACTAAATCTAAACCGACAGTCAGTGAGCAGGTTATTCTTTCATAAGAGCTGCTTGATAGCAATGTTATTATGCCTTCCATCACATTACTGAAGATCAACAGTAGGCTAATGGGGTGGTAACTGGCCAGATTGGATTTATCCTACTGCTTGTGGACAGGACATACCTGGGCAATTTTTCACATTGTTGGGTAGATGTCAGCGTGGTAACTGTATTGGAATTGCTCGATGAGGGGTGCAGATAGTTCTGGGGGCAATGGTACTATTGCTGAGATATTGGCAGGGCCCATAACTACTTCAGTACTCAGTACAATTTGCCATTTCTTGATCTAATTCGGAGTGAAATGGCCCTCAGGAGGAGACCAAGATGAATCATCCACCCTGCAACTCCCTTCACATCTTTGAACATATTTCAACATCACTGCATAATACAGTACTTCAACTTACCAAAGAAAAATCTACCTTAAAAAAAGGGATCAGTACATTTTGAAGTCTTCATCAATCTATTTCAAGCTGCAGCATGCAAAAGCGTATTAAGGGTTAATGATAGCCACTGGCTGCTCGATTTCCTGGATGGGAGTAAATGTTTTAATCTATCAGCTTTATGAATTGGTAAAGGCAAGCCAACATCTTGTGCACAGCATCTTCAACCCAGATCCAATCCTCACCTGCTGGGCAGAGACAATCCCCCTCACACTCAGAATCCAGCATCCCCTTAAGCTGCATGCTCTGTAACCTTGGCAGCCCAAGCCTTACACTGTTCTGTGCATCTTGCAATCAGGCATTGCTACATAAAGGCTGCAGCATCTTATTAGCCAACAACTGAGCATGAAATCACTACACTGCCATCCTCATGCTATGAGTCAATCCAGCCTTTTTTGTATTTGAAAGATGTACCTGGGGGCACCCCCGCCCCGACCCCGGGCGAAGTCATAGGTTTTCTGTTTATTTGTACTCCATTAACTACCTACAAGATGGGTTTTCTCACAGGGACTGTCTCAGCAGGAGCAACATAACATACAACACTTTTTGTTCAGACTAAAAAGAATGGAATCCCAATTATATTTACAGATCAAGTATTACAATGTCATTCATTGATCATTCAAAACAGCTTATTATTTTTCATAATAAACATTTTGCAGTTTTTCAAGCTTTTACAAAATCAGGATATAACTGATGTCTAGTCGTTCTGGATCAGTGAATATGTACTTAGTAAAATTGGATTTAAATGACCTATCAACCTATATACCTCAAGGATTATTAAAACTGAGTTTCCACAAACAAATTTGTCAGCGTATTAATCAAAATTTATAACTCTCTTGAACATTTTAAATTGCCTCAACCACTGGAAGATGCGATCTCACTAAATTGAACCAAAGACTTGTCACCAACGCACTCACAGATTCTGACAGCTTTGCCTCTGAGCAATTATTTCCTCTTGCTCTCCCGCACACTGTATGAACAAAAACTTTGTGCCAGCTTTGATTGCTGAAGCATAGCCAGAATGAATAAATTGTACACTATGGAAAACAAGCGCATTCATTCCAATCACGATGGTGAGGTGCAGCTTTAATTAAAGCTTATCAAAAGCCACATAATGAATAAACTCAAGCTCCATCCCAACAAAGAATATTTTCATCTATTTAGTTTCAGCTTGTAATTGCCAGGCAATAATTAGCCACTGTTTGTGGGTTAAAGAGTTCAATCGTATTAGAGTTAGTGAAGATTTCATTACCTCTATTATCTGGAGACTGTTGGTTGTATGCATATCAATGATAGGCTTGGTTACTTTCACCCTTTGTTCTGCGTGTGGGTATGTGTATGCGTGTATTTATTTAGACTTGCTCTCCTTGAAACCAAGGTCTCTAACTGTATATCATAGGCTCCATAATGAATGCACACAGTGACATGTGCAACTGTTGTTTCAATTTGGTGTAGCAGCTTGGACAGACAGTAGGGATCGTGGCAGAAAATAGACTGGACCTCAAAAGTCTGACCTTCCTGGTGGGAAAGAGAACATGGCACAGTGTTCAACAAGACTCACAACAAAGAAACATATTTAGTCCCCCAAAATCAGACACGCTTCTCACAGGAAAAAGAAGTCTAAGAAAGGGTTTACCCCTTTCCAGCAGGCAATAGATTAGAGTGAATGTTGGAACTGAACAATTCTTACAAGTTTAAAAAAAGATCTGAAGCCAATGAATTTATCGCTATTGAAATGGGAAAGTAAAGGATTGTGGACTTTTACAGCAAGATACATTGCCTGCAAAATTAACAAACAACTTTCAAAGATCAGATTTACAAATTAAAGTGATTTCCTTTGTTTTTCACATCTATAATGAAATGTGTGTGCAAATAACCAGTGCAAACGTCTTGTACAGTCAACATCATCCATTGTTTGGAGACACTTGCAATTCTAAACTAAAATCAACTAAAGTGCTGCTGGTAAGCCTTTCACAATATTAACATTATTGATAAATTGAGTAAGATTTAAGTACACAGGGTGGCCCAAAGATCCTGAAGCAGGAAATTTTTATGTGGCTAGCTTTAGGATTTTATAAAGATTAACAGAAATTAAAGCTAAAACTGAGAGAATAGAGTATTTACATTGGCTTGAACCTTTGTTCACATCTTGATTGAGGAATCTTTCATCCCTTTTTCTCCCCCACCCTGTGGGGTCTCTGCTTGACAAAGGCTCCCCTTTCTTCAGAGGGGGTCTCACGGACACTATCCATCTCTTGTGCTCAAGGTCCTCCCTTAACAGTGCCACCTGCTGCTGGAGATGCTGTTACACACATCCCTACTCGAAACTGGTCTTCCTAACAACTGTACATGGCATGAGGCAACTGTTCACTAAGCCATAATGTGATCAGCAGATTTGATTGCGTCATGTTGTCTAAAAATCTATGGGTCATATTAGTGATAACAAGGTGTAGAGCTGGACAAACACAACAGGCCAAGCAGCATCAGAGGAGCAGGAAAGCTGACGTTTCGGGTCTGGACCCTTCTTCAGAAATGCATTTTCTGATTGCATTTCAGAAACGTCAGCTTTCCTGCTCCTCTGATGCTGCTTGGCCTGCTGTGTTCGTCCGGCTCTACACCTTGTTACCTCAGATTCTCCAGCACTGGCAGTTCCTACTATCTCTGAGTCATATTAGTCACAGCATTCTCTTCCTGCATTGCTGTTCTGGCCAAATGGTAAGCTCAGGGTGATAGCCTGCATTTTCTGAAAAGGACCTTCTCAACTTCTCTGTTCTGGTACTTTCCATGTGATCCAGCCTCAATGTGGATCATTCAGGTTGGTTAGGTCTCCAGGGGTCAGAGCAGCAATAGCACGTCTTGTTTCAGTTTCCCGGCAGGTTGTCCCTGCCCTTCTTTCAGGGCTGGAGTAGGTCTCCTCACAGGCTGTATGCACCACCTGAGATTCACAACACAGCTCACTCCACGATTCCTCATTGCCATCCACCTCTTCAAGTCATCACATACTGACACTTTAGGTTCTGAATACAGCTGAGTGAGCTGTTTGTCTCCACATTATCCACTAGACTTTGAGCCTCAAGCAAATCAAAATGGTGAAGTCGCCTTTTGCCCACTGGTTAAAGAAAGATAGATATTCCTACTTGTGGCCTTTTCCGTCCAATCTGTCCTGTGTGCCTCTCAGTCCTATACAGCTCTATCAGATCCTCGATGACTTATGGGATTCAGAATCCTAGATATCCTGTACCTTATTGCAATCCCTGATATTCTGTTTCTAAGGAAAATGCCTGTGCCAATTGGAAGGTCAGTTCAGTGAGCTGTACAATCAGCCCATGGAGGTGGGCTGGGTTCTACAATAAACATAAACCTGCTCCGAAGATATTCAAACCAGTTATGTTTGCTTCCAGGAGGCAAGATGAACAAACAGTCACGTAGAGTGTACAAATGAATTATTCATACTGTCCACTAACCCCTGGATGATAGGGCACCTTGCGATTTCTGACGAGATCATGACCATTCAAAGTTTCAAAAGGATCTTGTTCTCAAAGTTGCACCCCTGATCACTGTGAATCTGACATAAAATACCAAAACAGATAAACCAACCACATATGATCACTGACTGTAGTTGAATCCTTTTTCTCATGGGTGGGAAACAGAGAAAATGAGAACACAAGTAGGCTATTTGGCCCATTGAACCTGCTCTGCCATTCAACTGGCTGATCTTCTATCTCAAATCCATACTCCCACATACTCCACATAACCTTGATGCCTTTGCTGTCCAGCAATCTATCAATTACACTTGGTGAAGACATCCCTGATAGAGAGACATGCTTGGTCCCTATTGCTGCCAGAGTCAAGGATTAGAAAATCCATTGCAAGAACATCTAGAGCTCTTTTAACCAGGCGTCCCATGTTTAGGTGAAGTCAATTTTCTGCTTTGGGCCAAAGTACCACTCCCACAATCTCAACAGTAATCATCAGTTTTTGCAGCCATCCCTGGCCAGACACGCTGCTCTCTGGTCATGCCACTTCTGTTGCTGGGTATCTTACTTGATAACAAACTGTTACAAACACTTCAGACTGTCAGGAAGGTTGTGTTGCTTCATCTGTCTTTCTTTCTCTCTCTCTCTCTCTCTCTCTCATGATGAGCCAGTCAATAGAAGACCCCACCATCCTCACTGATCCTCTTCCAGCACTTCAACTGGTTTTGACGCCCTGACCAACTGCCCTGAGCAAGTGGATGTTGAGCCTTCCAGCAGTCAATGTCAATGTCACCGTCACCATGTCAATGAGCTGAAGCTGCCTGAAGTCCTCTTATGAGAGAGATAGCAAAGATGAAACCACATCCGACTCTGCTCCTGTGGACCTGGTTAGAATCTCACTTAGAAGTGCATCACTGAAACTTTGCAAAACCTTGGCCCAAATACCCTAAGGAATCAGGTTTGGAATGCTGCCTACGACTTGGGGCATCAAAATAACACAGCCCTCTCCAACCAGGCAGGGATGGGTTTCCTCCTTTGGCCTTAGTCAGATGACTAAGCATCAGTGTTTCTATTACTTTTGCCAAACACTTACTGGATGTGCAATCAAAACTGAGCAACTGACTGAGTTTCAGCAGTCCCTTGAGTCTCTGTTACTCGGGATTCTTGTAAGTAGCTGAGTGGTTTGACACCTTCAAACAGCTCAAATTCTACTCCAAGCAGGATGTCTCTGAACTGGGAAATAGTCTGCCTCAGTTCGAGCAATTTGAGGTTAATACTGCTGTAACTCAATATAGTCCTCTTTTTCAGATTGAGAATGACTGCCATTAGTAACAACCGCTCTTTACTGCCCCTGAACCCGTGACAATCACCACTCCTAAGCAAGGAGATAGTGTCAATTCCCAGTGTGAAAGGGAGCTGGGAATCTCACAGCCATTGCACAAGTCATCAGACAAGCTTCTGCTCAAAGACACAGGAGTCTTCACATGCTGAAACTTGTGCTGCTCTGTAAAATATCATGCTTTGTCCACTCTTTGCCAGCAGTTCCTTCAGCATTCTTTGGCCTTCTCAAAAGTCATGGAGTGGAGCAGCCAACTCTGCATTGACTGACATAACTATCCCATCATAATGAGTAGCAACACAAGCAACTCTGTCTTAGGCCAGGCGCAGCTCCTGGACCACTTGGATTTCCCTGTTGTCAAAAGTAATGCCTTTCTCGGTAATAAAGTACTCAAGACAATATTTGTAAGACATCTTGCTCAAAAGGCATCCCAGACTTCCCGCCCAATAATAGGATGTAATCCGACAAGAAAATCTGGATTTACCTGCATTTGCCAAGTCCGTATGCCTCCCCCATAGTCCTCGTGAACAAGAAGGGCAGAAAGCTGAGGACCTGTGTTGATTACCAGATACTCAACACAATGATTCATTGGGATGCTTACTCCCTCGCTATAGTTGGGTAGGCAGAACAAGTTTCCAAGGTGCCAAGCATTTCACTGGCCTTGATTTGACCCACATTTATTCTCAGTTACCCATTGCTGACAAGATGTTGAAAACATAGCATTTCAAACATTCACTGGGGCCTTTCATGAATCAATGCGAGTGTCAGTTAGCTCTGCATTGCCCCTTGCTATCTTTGTCTGTGAGATGGACAAAGTGTTTGGTCTATTTTTCCTTTGTTTTTATCACAATATTATGTTGTATACATCATGATACCAGCACTAACATAACAGCTCTCCTAATCCTCCCAGAAAATAACTTCGATGGAAGCGGACGGCACTGGGGATTGGTGAAGTGTGTTGCACTCCAGTTTATTCTGAACTTCAGTTCTATGCATCCTGCAATATTTCTGTATATGGAGGTGCTCCAAATTTTATACAAGCACTGTCCGACACTGACCATCAGTCAATATGGTTGGTATAATTCAATGTGCTCTTGCTGAAGTAATGGAAAGGGTTAATAACAGTGACAGTGAGATTGTTTGTGGTACCAACGCACCAGTGTTTTTCAGGGTCTGTTCAAAGGTTTTGTCAGGCCTTAATTAGCCAGATGTGGGAAATCAAATAGCTCAAAAAGAATCAAAACTCAATGCTTTTCCAAATGCTGTCCACTGCAGTATGCATTCAGTAGGAGCCCAGACATCCAGAGCTACACACATTTTTTGATGAACCTGGACCCATAACTAGAGGACTTTACTGAATAAATTTACAATGTGTTCGACATATCTAAAAACCATATGGCATATTATATGGTACTACACACGGCCAAATAATCCTTCATTTACTTTAAATAGAGCAGGGCTGTCAACAATGGAGTGATGAGCCTGAGTCGCTCAGATTTTGTTGGCCAATTGTATTCAACCCATTCCATTCTACATTCCCTGCACCTCAGCTAAACCATGTTGCTGATCTGAAAGTCACTGTCCTATATATGGCGAGTGGTTCAAATTTGTGAACTCCATTCCTCGAGTTTCTGGGGTGCACTTGCAATGTGTCACCAGGTTACAGCTCAGTAGTATTACCACATAGTACTGGTTAAAGTTACAGATATTTTCTAATCAATCTGCTCAGAGGTGTTAATGTGCACCTCTGGAGCCTCTTCAGACTTGAACCCAAGCCTCTTGCATCAGAAATAGGGGCACTTCCACCGCACCACAAGATCCCGTTGCACATTATGATGCAAAACTACTTTACTTTCTTCTTCTCTGTACTGCTTGCCTGACAGCAAGATAGGAATCAAATATGCCATATGGGCAATGGCCTAGTGGTATTATCACTAGACTATTCATCCATGAACTCAGCTAATGTTCTGGGGACCCAAGTGCAAATCCCACTATGGCAGACAGTGGAATTTAAATTTAATAAAAAAATCCGGAATTAGGAGTCTATTGATGAATATGAATCCATTGTCGTTTGTTGTAAAAACCCATCTAACCCACCTAGTGTCCTTTAGGGGAGGAAACTGCCATCTTTACCCAATCTGGCCTACGTGTGACTCCAGGCTCTCAGCAATGTGGTTGACTCTAAACTGACCTGTGTGTAATTAGAGATGGGCAATAAATGCTGGCCTAATCAGTAACACCCTCACCCCATGAATGAATTAAAAAATACTTAGAAGTAACTCCTGTAGATAACCCAAAAGAGTGATAGGAATCAAGATATAGAGGGCCAGAGGTGATATCTAGTTTCATTGGATTTTTAAATCTATAAAATTGGTGAGTTATGAACCATGTGTGTTTTCCTACCTAGAAAAAAACAAACACATTATTGTACTGCATAGTGTAGAAACAATGAAGCTTAGCCAGTTATGGAACAGTCAATGAGCTATTTAACATGTCAATACGGGCATGCAAAACATACGGTTTAATCCAAAACCCATATTAAAGGATTATTTCTCTGCCTCTCCAAAATTACACTGCAGAGAAAAGGGAACAATATATCACTATATTGCCAGTTGCTAGAATCATACTATTGCAAACATGCTGATGATAGCAGCATTGCATGGCTGATGCTGGTAGAATCCTTGACTTGACTGGCAAAAGTAAATTTGGTAAAGTAATCCGTCTTCAATATATAGTCTTAACAGTAGACTTGAAATTTGTCTGTGGCAATCTTGGACCACAGCTCAGACGGAACTTCAAGTGGCCCAAGCCACTTTCTCTACGCTACTGAAAATGAAGTAGTTGACATGCCTCACACAACCGTATCAATCATTCTATGACTTTGTTAATGCAAAGCCAATAGACAGATTTACATGCTGGTCATTTGGTTTTGCGTGCACAGAACTGACCAATGTGGAAATGGTGCAATATGTCTTGACACAAGAGCTCAAGAATCAGCACTTGCTTACCTTTGTATATTATCTTTCTCAACCACTCTAATTCATCCCTATACGGTCAAAATGTACTCGTTCATGAATTGCTAAACATGTCCAATTCACCTGCAAATGATGACATGTTTCAGCTTTTGCAGCCGGTCACCCTCCGATGTAACATATTTAAGTTGTTCTGCTCGATTACGACCAAAGTGGATCTGATCAATTTTTACGTCTGTGGTCCGTGGTGCCACAGCAGACATTTTTGCTACCTCGTGGATCATTCAAATGCAGAAGCACTGTAAACTATGAGGAGGACAATGTAGAATTTAAAAAGGAACATTGATAACTTGATGGAGTACATGGATATATGGCAAATGAAGTCAATTATTGAGAAGCATGTAGTGATACACTTTGGTGGAAAGAACACGCAGAGACAGCATATAATAAAAGGTAACCATCTAAGGGTGTGCAGGGCAGACAGACCTGGTTGGTTAGATATGCAAGTCATTAAAGGTGGCAGGCTAGGTACACAGAACAGTTAATACAACATACAGTATTCTAGGGGCAGAGATTACAAACTCAGGGAAGTTGAACTGAAATTATATAGGACACTAGGTAGATATGAACTAGAGTATTGAGTAAATTACTTAGTTCTGAGGATAGACTGGAGAAATTGGGACTGTTGTCTTGGAGATAAGAAGCTAAAGAGAATTTTGAAAACTTCTACCAGATCTCAACAGAATAGAGAGGGAGAAACTATTCCCACTCGTAAGATAATCAAGAACCAGAGGGAACAAGCACAGAAATTGCTGGAGAAACTCAGCAGGTCTGGCAGCATCTGTGGAGAGAAAGATGAACTAACATTTTAAGTCCAGTGACCCTTCTTCAGAACAAAGGGTACAGGTTTGAAGTGTTTCGGAAAAGAAGCAAAATCCTTTGGCGCGCAGCAACTAGCTAGGTCTGGGATGCACGGTGGAGGGAGGTTCAATAGTGGCATTCAAGAAGGGATTTAAAGGTTTGTTTTGATAGAAAAACCAGGAAGCACTGTGGGGAAAATGCAGGAGATTGGCATAAAACTAAAACGCTCAGAGCTAGTGCAGATACCGATGGGCTGAACTTCTGCACTGTAAAAATTCTGAGATTCTGTTACAATGTGGAGATTTGTGCGTAACCAGCAACACAATAATGGATGGAAAACTTATTTTCATAATGTAGTAAATTTCTGGTATCCATCCAGCATTATCATATTGATAGTTGGGTGAACAACGTTAAGACATTGAAAGGTCAAGCAGCTGCTTGGCCTGCTGTGTTCATCCAGCCCCATGCTTGTTATCTCAGATTCTCCAGCATCTGCAGTACCTTTTATCTCTGATACAAAATTAAGACATTGAATCTTAGCTCCAATAACCTGATCACAAAAGAGTTGCACCACACAATACCATTCTCCTGCATGCACCTCATCTAAGACATCCAATAGGATAATGTTAGCACTTATATCTATAGATTTTTCCTTGAATACATAATCTTGATCGTAGTGAACATTTCACTTCTGCTAATATTATCACCATTCTCACATCATCACCAGATGCACGACTTGATTGGTTTATTGACTGTCTTTATTGTTGTTTTTGTTGCAGAGTAAGGGGACATGGAATGATGGGCACAAACTCTCATCTATCTTCCAATCGTCCAACAATAGAGTGCCCTTTAGTCTTGAAATGGCTTAATTGGTGTTGAAGCTGTTAACAATTCCGTAAATCTTTCAGCCAGTCCTTCCTCCTTGAAGTCACAGTCTTTGTCCTTGCACCAATATCTGCCAACAAAATGGTCAGTTGCTTTGCTCCACTGTTCCCAGACATAAACTTAAGTTTCACATGTCTTCATTGCATTTCATGTCTCCTTTGCAAAATCTAAATGACAGAAATTGAGTGATAATTTGATGAAGGACAGCTTTGAAAAGCACAAAAGACCTTTGCTGGCAGATCTCTTCATGCACTTAAAATTTTTTTTCTGAAGAAGGGTCTAGGCCCGAAACGTCAGCCTTCCTGCTCCTTGGATGCTGCTTGGCCTGCTGTGTTCATCCAGCTCTACACCTTGTTATATCAGATCTCTTAACGTGTTGATTAGGAACTGTACCATTAATCAAATGCTGCTGCTTTTTACACTAGGAATGCATTGTTTCAGCTACAATTCTGCTTATTGTTCAAACTAGCGGGATTGATACACTGAAGCATATTAACCTGGAGGTTAATCAATCATCAGACCTTTGAAACAGAATATACTCATAGACCTTCCTACTCCCAAGGGGAAAGACAGTTGAAGTACTTTGAGTTGATTGGCACTCACTTTCATCCTGGAATCAGTGATATCGTTACCATGATGACATTGGTCTTCTAGAGTTAATTCTTTTTTTTTTAAAGAGCACTAGCCATGGAACAGTCTTCTAAACCTTTTTTCCCAATGCTGCGCATTAGCTGATATCATACCACATTCCCTACAGTTATTATGGTGACTCTGACAACATTGACACAGAGTGGATTCTTACTGAGAACAAGCATCAGAAAAATTATACGTAGAGCAACCAAATACATTACAACATAATTATAGACATTGACATTGTTAACCAGCTTGAACCAAGCCAAAGTGATTGTCCTGATTGCTTACAATGTACTACAGTAGCTATTCAATATGGAGTTGATACATTTACACAAGAATAACCCTGATATCATCAATTAATTCTCTTAAAGGTACATGCAACATCACAACACAAAGAACTTCACAGTGAAAATTTACATATTAGTGCTTGCATTAGGCGTTCAGACTGCTTACTCCAACCGTACTTCCCAGTTAATAAAAAGCCTCTGAGTTAACAAAGAAAAATCTAAATATCCACATTTAATGGTGTGATTCCACTAAAAGCAACAGCTTTCATCCATCAACTATGCTGCTTAACTTGTTTGGCACTCCCTTGAGTTCAGAAAGTCAAGTGGTGATCTAACTGAGGTGTCCACAGTAAGAAGATTTGATTGTGTAGATACAGAGATGCTATTTTCTTTGGTGAAGGGAACAAAGTGGCTTAACATAATGGCTTAATTAGATTTAGACTATTTAGGATGAAATCAGGAGGCATCTTGTCATACAGGGATAAGAAAAATCTGGAACTCACTTCTGCAAAGGTTGAGTCAGTCGTCAGGAAGGCAAATGCAATGTTGGCATTTATTTTGAGAGGACTTGAATATAAAAGCGGGGATGTACTACCGAGGCTTTATAAGGCTATGGTCAGGCCACATTTGGAGTATTGTGTGCAGTTTTGGGCCCCATATCTCAGGAAGGATGTACTGGCCCTGGAGCGGGTTCAGAGGAGGTTCATGTGAATGGTCCCAGGAATGAAAAGCTTAACATATGAGGAACGTTTGAGGACTCTGGGGCTATACTCATTGGAGTTTAGAAGGATAAGGGGAGATCTAATTGAAACTTACAGAATACTGAATGGTCTGGACAGAGTGCATGTTGGGAAGATGTTTCCATTGTTAGGCGAGACTAGGACCCGAGGGCACAGTCTTAGAGTAAAGGGAAGACCTTTTAGAACGGAGATAAGGAGAAACTTCTTCAGCCAGAGAGTGATGAATCTATGGAATTCACTGCCACAGAAGGCTATGGAGGCCAGGTTGTTGAGTACATTTAAGACTGAGATAGATGGGTTCTTGATGATCAAGGGGATCAAGGGTTATGGGGAGAAAGCGGAAGAATGGAGTTGAGGAACTAATCAGCCATGATTGAATAGCGGACCAGACTCGATGGGCCGAATGGCCTAATTTCTGCCCCTCTCTCTTACAGTCTTATGATCTAAAGCTGTTGTGTACATCAAGTTCAATTGAAATCTATACTGATTCAATAGATTTTGTTTGGTGGATATAATTGGATATGGACCAATGATTGGCAAATGGAGTTAAAACACATATCAGCCAATGATTTAACTGAACAAGTAGTAAATAAATAATGGAATTATTTCACATTCTTATAAACATTCATTCGCATCAGAATGACAACTGAACTCAGTAGGTATCGTCGCCCAGTTAGGCTGATGCCTACTGCCCAAGAGTGGAATGTAAGTAGTTCAGTAAGAATCTGATGCCAAAATCAAGCTGGTGTTGAGAAAGGAGTGCTGGTTCTGGGATGAGGAATGATTTTTTCGGTTGAAGGCGGGAATTAGTGGTGTGTTTAAGTAAAGTACAATGAATCACTGATTTGGAAAGTGCATTATTTATTCCTTTATTTTTCTGAAGAAGGGTCTCGACCCGAAACATCAATTTTCCTGCTCCTTGGCCTGCTGTGTTCATCCAGCTCCACAACGTTTTATCTCAGATTCTCCAGCATCGGCAGTTCCTACTGTCTCTGTAACATTATTTATTCCTGTCTGCTTCCAATTTGTATTATGTTACAAACACAAGTCACATTGTTCAAACTAAGAAAAAAAAAATTTGTAATTATTGCACTGGACATTTGCATGTAGTGAACAGTTTAATCATTCCAATCAAGTTTCCAATTGTTTACTTCATCACTTGTGGAGAGATTGAGGCAGAACATATGCAAGACTATCCACTCATGAAAGCACAGATGTCATTATTAGTTTTGAATGTATTATTACATAAATGGACAATGAACCATGTGAGGCAAATGCTGTAAAATGTGCAATGCACAGATCGTGTTTGGAAGTGACTTAGTGCCATTGAGCCCATATACCTATTGATGGGATACTTGAATTTTTAACAACAGCAATGAACTTCTGCTTTCAGGAGGAGGAAAAATATTGGACAGAAGAAGCTGTATCTCACTCAATTCATAATTTCCTTCATAAAACGATTCTATCCTCACCAAACAAGCAGATACATGCGCGCGCGCACACAAAAACACTAACAATTGCAGGGGTGGAAGCGGTTGGTGGCAGAGAGGAAGGGTGGAGAGAAAGATTACATTAATTTTCTGCCTCTCATCTCAATTTGGTAAAGAAATGATAACCTGCAAAGGAGCAGATTAAGTTTATGTCATTCAATTAAACAGAGTTAACACTGTCTAAATGCATACCTGAAGGAAAGGAATTCAGCCACAGACATTCGAAGTAGAAAACCTTTTCTAATTACTCCTACAGCACAAAATGTGATCTAAGCATAAATTTAAAATTCAAATAATTATACTTAAATATTCCCCAGTTACTTCTTAAACAATTTCCACACAACTATAATCTTTCCGTTGTAAGACTGCAACTGGAGACAGTGGAGACAGCAGTACACATCAGAAGTCTAATCACGTTTGCTTAACATGTATACTTTGAGTGCATTTCCTGTGTTCTGATTCAATCGCTGAATCAACAATTAAATGGGCTGCTAAACTGTGATTTGCAAATTGGCCATTTTTACCTTGAATTTGTAGAGATCCTGAAGCAAGCATTACAAATCCCGTAATCTAGTTACGTGTTTATCAGGATTCAGCTGTACTTGACTTATTCCTTCCATCTTTCTGTGGCTGCATACCTTCCCCCACCCTCAATTGCTTTGATCTTTGCAGTTCTTTCTTTACTGCCCCCTCCTTCTGACAGTTCCACAATCTGCATTTTCTATTCTCACTGAAACCTCTGACCTCTGTTGCTTTTTCTTTTACTCTAACAGCTTTGATATTTGTCAGTTCTTTGCTCTCCAGAAAGCTCAATTTCTAAACAGTACAATTTTGTCTATGTACCATCCTGATAATTACTAGTAATTTAACCCTCACTCCAACAGCTCTGATAACTTCCCCAGCCTTTCTCCTCCAATCTCTGATGCTTTCTGA
The DNA here is from genome assembly GCA_024137785.1 of Ginglymostoma cirratum. Taxonomy (NCBI): domain Eukaryota; kingdom Metazoa; phylum Chordata; class Chondrichthyes; order Orectolobiformes; family Ginglymostomatidae; genus Ginglymostoma; species Ginglymostoma cirratum. The sequence continues at coordinate 62,966,166 of JAHRHZ010000014.1, forward strand.
CTCAAGTTTTGAACACGGAATACAGGTGTATAGGAATAAAGATTGGAAGGAAAAAAAAATAAAACAGATAATTAATTTAAACATTTTCTACCAAATAATTATCCCCACTACCATACATATAAAGTTTGAAAAAAATATTAAAAATGCATCCTGATGATTGGAAAATATGTTCAACATTAGTCATGGCTCCTCAGATACTGAAACAGTCCATGTCCAAATGTAGTAGAACTCAGACAATATCCAGGTTTGAGCTGACAATAGCAAGTGATGTTTGCACAAGTGGTGAACAATGACCATCTCCAATACAAGAGAATCTAACCAACACCCTCTGATTTTGAGTACACATGACAACAAAATGTAAATCTAAAATCTGATTTTCAAATGGTATTATCATCACTGAATCCCCAACTATAAACATTCTAGCAGGTTACCATTGGCCTGGAACTGAACTTTGCTAGCTGTACAAATACCAAGGCTACAAAGGTAGGTAAGGGGTTGGGAATTCTGCAGCAAGGAACTCACCACCTGACTCCCCCAGCACCTATTCACAATCCACCAGGTACAGATCAAGACTGTGACGGAACACTCCCCACTTCCCTGGATGAGGGCATGTTGCCAGGGTTGGAGGTTTTGAGCTATAGGGAGAGGCTAAATAGGCTGGGGCTATTTTCCTTGGACCATCGTAGGCTGAGGGGTGACCTTACAGAGGTTTATAAAATCATGAGGGGCACGGATAGTGCAAACAGACATGGTCATTTTCCCGGGATGGGGAGTCCAAAACTAAAGGGCATAGGTTTATGGCGAGAGGGGCAAGATTTAAAACGGACCTAAGGGGCAGCTTTTTCACACAGAGGGTGGACAGTGTATGGAATGAGCTACCAGAGGAAGTGGTGGAGGTTGGTACAATTATAACATTTAAAAGGTATCTGGATGGGTATATGAATAGGAAGGGTTTAGAGGGACATGGGCCAAATGCTGGCAAATGGGACTAGATTTATTTAGGATATCTGGTCAGCATGGATGAGTTGAACTGAAGGGTCTGTTTCAATGCTGTACATCTCTATGACCCCATAAATGCAGCTCCAAGAACACTCAAGAAGCTTGACACCGACAAGGACAAATCAGCCTGCTTGATAAGCAACACACCCACAAACAAATATTCACTCCCCCCACCACCAATACTCAGTAGCAGCAGCATATACAATCTATGATGCCCTGCAAAAATTCACCAACGCTGCTTAAACAGCACCTTCCGAAGCCATGACCGTGAGTATGTAAGGAGGATAATGACCTGCAAGTTTCCCTCCAAGCCAATAGCCATCCCGAGGTTGAAATATATTGCCATTCCTTAACTATTGCTGGGTCAACATCATGGAATTATCTCTCCAATGATACTGTGGATCTACTTGCACCAAAATGAACTACAGTGGTTCAAGAATGCATCTCAGCACCACCTTCAAGGGCAATGAAAGATGGGCAAAAACCACAGGCCTAGCCTGTGATTCCAACACCGAATGAATTAACAGAAAAACAATGTTTATATGTTGGCTCTGCAACATCACCTTAGCTCAGTGTCATTATAGCATAAATGGACGCCATTGCCTCTACAAAAGCCGGCCTTTTAGTAGAGTAATCCAGTTAGTTCCATTCCCCTGCTCTATTCTTCTATCAATGTAAACGTATTTCCCTCATGCGCCCATACAATTTCCTTTTGAAGTCATTGATGAATTTTGCTTCCACCACCCTTAGAAGCAGAATGTTCTAAATGATTGTTGTGTATGGTGTAAAAATGTTCTTCCTTATAATCCTCCACTTCTCTTGCCAAAAGCTACGTTAACAACAGCATATGTCAATTGTTGGCAGTTACTCGCTGTTTCACTTGGGCGTGAAAAACAGATCGTACAGACTCTCGTGGAACAGTTGTAGCGTCACTCACAGAAAGCCAAGGTTCAAGCCTAATGTCAGGAGACGATGGTCATGGAAGTATATCACAAGACATGGAAATAGATTGATAATGGTTCTTTTGTAATAGAGACAAAATAAAATAGTGGAAATGGCTGAGTTGGAAGGTATACGCTTGTAATGTCTCACTTTGTAAATAAATGGGCGACAGCACAGATTAGCTCCAGTATCCTTCGTCAACTCACTTTCTAAAACAGAACACCTTTATTTCCATCAACTGACGGAAGCAACTTTTCCTTATCTAAGTTAATTGAACCGGTCATAATCTTGTAGATTTCCATCAGATTTTGCCTCAATATCCACCTCCAAGGAGAACATCCAAAGCTTCTCTAAACTAATCTCGTAACTAAACGCCTTCATTGCTGCAACCATCCAAGTGAACCATCTGCACGTTCTAAAAGATGGTGACCACAACTGGACACAAGACAATAAGCCGTGACCTAACCAGAGCTTTATCTCGGTTCCGTATAACCTATTTGTTCTTGTACTTGATACCTCCAACTATGAATAAATATCTCAAAATGATATGCAAGCCTTTCTCTTAATATGTTGTTCCACCAAAGTTTGAAGAAATATGCACCCACAGGTCATTTAATCCCTGAACTCTCATACCTATTGCTTTTCCTGTCCTTTTTGGCAAACATACTACCTCTCACTTCTCTGTACGATGTTCCATTTTCCACTTGTTACCCATTCTTCTAGTCTATCTAATATATTCTGTTGCACTTGATTGGTATTATTCTTGCTGCATGCTATACCACTCAAGTCTTGCAACATCACATTTTGAAATTTACTCTCTAGTCTAACATCCAAGTCATTCATATCTATCAAACAAAGCAGTGGTAACAAGGTGTGGAGCTGGATGAACACAGCAGGCCAAGCAGCATCATAGGAGCAGGAAAGCTTGACGTTTCGGGCCGAGACCCTTCATCAGAAATGGGGGAGGGGAAGAGGGTTCTGAAATAAATAGGGAGAGAGGGGGAGGCAGATACAGGATGGATAGAGGAGAGGATAGGTGGAGAGGAGGCAGACAAGTCGAAGAGGCGGGGATGGAGCCAGTAAAGGAGAGTGTAGGTGGGGGGGGGTAGGGAAGAGATAGGTCAGTCCAGGGAGGACGGACAGGTCAAGGGGGCGGGATGAGGTTAGTAGATAGGAGATGGGGGTGTGGCTTGAGGTGGGAGGAGGGGATAGGTGAGAGGAAGGACAGGTTAGGGAGGCGGGGACGAGCTGGGCTGGTTTTGGGATGCGGTTGGGGGAGGGGAGATTTTGAAGCTTGTGAAATCCACATTGATCCCATTGGGCTGCTGGGTTCCCAGGCTGAATATGATTTGCTGTTCCTGCAGCCTTCGGGTGGCATCATTGTGGCATTGCAGGAGGCCCAGGATGGACATGTCGTCTGAGGAATGGGAGGGGGAGTTGAAATGGTTCGCGACTGGGAGGTGCAGTTGTTTGTTGCGAACTGAGCGCAGGTGTTCTGCAAAGCGGTCCCCAAGCCTCCGTTTGGTTTCCCCGATGTAGAGGAGGCCACAAC
>JAHRHZ010000014.1:62970058-63002558 GCA_024137785.1 Ginglymostoma cirratum
CCACGTAACCTACAAAGAGGCAGGCATAGCTTGGGCCCATGCGGGTACCCATGGCCACCTGGTTCAGCATTTAGATGACAAATTGTGTTAGTCACCTTTGTGACCATCTTAGGATGCTGTACTGTGCTGAAAATGCTACACAAGCTCTCATCACACATTTTAAAACAATCAATGACATAATAGGGAGAAAGTCTGAACAAGTGATGACCCCAGACTGGACAATGATGAGATAGTCCTAGCATGGGAAGAGGCAGTGAGTCTGGTGACAGAGAAAGGGATGGGAGTGGGAAGCCACATGAATGCCAAAGGTGGGTGAAAGCAGGAGACTGGTGAGAGTTTGTGGGGTGGGAAGAGAGATTGGTGAGATGGGTGTGACAAGTGTGTTGATAGGTTGAGAAAACACTGTTGAGATGGGTAAGGAGGAAAGTAAAAGGTGGGGACTAATTAGAGTGGGTGGAAGGAGACCACAGGGGATAGTAAGATGGGATGTACGAAACTCCAAAGAAATTCACAAGAACAGGGAAGAAAGGAAACCATAACGACTGGCTTAACATGGAGCTGAGGTTTTGGGTGACCTGTCCCTTTGAATTCTGGTCTGTTTCTTTTTTCTTCATAGACTGATACCCAACTCTCCGAAATTTACAAGGTTTCATTGTAAATTGGAAAACTAGTATAATCATCAGACACCAGTTTCTACTCTTCCCTGACCAGAGGCCAACTCCCCACTAGAGAAGAACCTAGCTCTTTTTAAAGTAGACCCACCATTGTATGAACCAAATAACCCAATTCATTAAATTGCAAACATGGCCCACCAGGTGCAGCAAATCATCCGGCTCTTTTTTATTTTGAAAATCCCACCGCCAAGTGATCTGAGCATTTATTCATCAAATTTATCAAAACAATGTAGAGAAACAGGGCGAGAACTAAACCAAATGCACTACAGTCCTTTTGGTCCCCAACTCTCTCAAAAGGCTTCCAGGTGGATACTGCATGCTTCCTCTCCAAGGACACACAGGCACAAATGCAGATGCTGATGCAGCAGGCAGCTGGGAATTCCAAACCCCTCCCTGGCCCACTGCTTGAATCTGTTGATGACTACTTTAGCCAGGTCTAGGAGCACGCCATCAAGGATGCACACCTACCTGCCCACACTGTCTATGCTCTTTTAAAATATAGGTGCTAATTAACCTGTTCGGAGATGTTATTACACACGTCTGGAGTACAATTCACTTGATTCTGGATCTCCTGCCCCTGAAGTATGGATACTACAAGTATACAAGAATGCCCAAGCACCCAGCTCTTGATATTTTTATTTATTCTGATAAGACATGTTGTGACACATCTCTGGAGTAGGTGAGGCTTAAATATCTGGCCTCCTGTGTTGTTACAATATACATCTGGACCAGGTGGGATTTGAACTCAAGTCTTCTGGCCCAAAGGTATGGCCACTACCACTGTACAAAGACCCTCACATGTGGGCTGAATACCAAGTCCAACATGCATCTCCTGTTTTAAATTAATTCTGGAACTGTGTTGGTTGACCCTCAAAGGGATATGCTTTTCTAACACTTACATGCTTACATTTTCACCCTCTAATTTTGAAGGGTGAATGTCCACTGCATATTAACTGGACACAAATTTACACCTGGCCACCATACAACTGAATTGGACTCAGGGTCACTGGATGGTTGCATGATGGAACCATATTGCGTAACGGAACCATATTGCGTAACATTAGGGATTGCAGTGTACAGAAAGTTAAATAATAACCCATTTATTATCGGATCCACAGTTCGTGTTATATTTAAACATTCACAGCTATTACCTTCACATATGAAAATTCCATTGCTATATTAACAACAGGTAATGTTTCAGGTCAGTGACCTATTACTCTCTGCATGCCTGTTGCTTGATGTGCTAGATATTTCCAACACTTAAAGCTTTTGTTTTGGAGTAGAACACTTAACTACCAGAGACTCGGGAAGTAAGCACTTAACAATAAATTGAAGGTGCATACAATGAATGGGCAACAGCCATTTTTCACAGTACTGTAAATTAATTGACAAATGATAACTGTGAAGATCTGAGATAATAAGCACAAAAAAGTTTATTGCATTTCTTAGATTATTGTGATAGCAAAATGAGCACAAATTTACAGGTCACCTAAGTTCAAGCTGTTCTTCAAAAATTGGATCCTTCCTGTAAGGTATCAAAAAATTAACCTAAGTACAGTATTATATTGAAAATCATAAGAATTCCAGATAGAATGTATCATCTTTGAGTTGAAGGCATTTTGCTCACGATTGGTTTAAATAATACTTCCAAGTGTGAAAATCACAGTTTATTTTCAAGGATTCCCGTCAGCAGCTTAAAGCAACACACAAGAGACCTGCTGATCTGCTCAGAAGAGAATTTTTTTTTTGGAAATTATGCCAACATAATAATTAAGGCCCTAGAACTTTACACTCAAATGGTTTCCTAATGATGACCCAACCAATAGTTTGAAATTCACATTATTTTGAACAACTTTTTGTTCTTAAAGGTTAAAAAAGATTACAAGATGCTGTTAGGAAAAAAAAGTAAGCCAGCTTGGAAAAACAATACTATAATGGATGAGTCAAATAAACAAATTTTCTCCGATTTCTACTCTAGGGCTCATTGATTTTGAAGATAAAATAAACCTAATGAAGGCTTGTGCTTCACCACACTGACGTGCATGCGTCTTGTGATATAACAACACATCAGGTGAATAACATGTAATAAATAGTTTCATTGAACCAAAACAATCTTCCAAAACTCATTTGAAATTATCTTTCTGCAATAAAATCAACCAAAATGCAGGCAAGGTAAACACTATCTTCTCTCCCATAATTTTTAAAAATGCTGCGGCTTCAAAGATACACTGGTATAGGAAATCTCATCAGGAAATACTTCTGCTTGTCGCATTTAACATTTTAAATGCACTTTGGAAAAAGAAGTATGGGTGTGTAAACTAATGGCAAAAAGCCTGTCAAGAAGTGAGAAGGATAAGGCTCAACAATCCCGGAGCAATGTTAAAATGCTCTGAACTTCGATGATACCAAGATAAGGTATCAACAATTCTTAAATCTATCCCGAGACTGGAGCAACCTGTGGGCGAAGATGGAGGCTCCAGGCCCCTTCAACAGATTTTTTTTTCTCCACACTCTTCATCCCTTAACAAAGCTTTAGCTAACAATATGGAAATCTCTTTCCCTCTTTGGATTAAATCCTTTAGAGAAGTATGCAAATGCTTTGCTCTGTTCCCTCAACTGAGGCTGCTCTGAGAATAGCTATCTTTTCACTGTCTTGTTTTACATCTCAAGTGGCCCATCCCACTGGCTGACAAGGAGACCAGCCTTCCAATTCAATATCCTTCATAGCACTGACAGTTGAAACCCTGGGCCTGGCACTGACTCTAAAAGAACTCATTTAGTCATAATTAACTATTCCCTGCATATTCCCCTAGGTATGGTAATTGTTAAAATAAAAGCCAACAACTGAAGCATTCATTCTGCGTTTCTTTTAAACTTTTCACAGCAGCTTTATTTTTTTCTCTCTCTCTATGCTTCTTCCCTAGTAACATTTCAAGCTCTGTGGTGGAATGTGGGTGGAGACAAGGCGGCACCAAAACCCTGGATGTAAATACTTCACATGGCAGATGGGCCAAAATAAATCTCTGCCATAAGAAATGCAAAGTTGAATCAATCAGGCATGATTTTATAGCACAGCATGGAGTCAGCTAAAAAGTCATCACATTTTATCTGATCTTAATATGAACATATGTTACTCAATATACTGGTCCTCCCCTTCATCTAGATAGCCTACGGCAACAGATTTTCTGTTTTATATTTCCTAATACAACTTTTTTGTGCACATTCGTAAGCTATAAAGTCATTTTGCAATTAAATAGGGACCCTGTCTCGCAACTGCAGCCTGAAAAGGAAGGAGAGGCCACAATAGGGTTGTTCTTTTCAGGTCCGCAGTGCGAGACACAACACAAATACACAGCCATAAAATGTTGTCCTTCTCAGGATGTCCAGGCAATATAAATTATAAGTCTAAAGAAAAAAGGTTGCAGGGATTATGCAAGTGGAAGAGAGTCCAACTATCAGTAATATACTTCAACACAACAAAAAAGGAACATTCAGGAGCCTGCCAGTTGTTTAAAAAGGGTAGATAGCAAGTTAACTGAATCAAAAATTACGCATCACATGTTGTTACATTTTAAAAGCTGTTTCCCGTTAAAATTCTGAAGGATCTGTCTCCTATTGCTACACCCATTGCTTTTTTTTTTTAAAATCATGGTTTGGATATTCCCATCTTTCTTAATATGGTTTGTACATTCCAAACTTTCTATTTTTGTTTTTATTAAGTTATCACTTGCAAAGCTTTCTCTTCCTGCTACTTTATAATTTCCTCTGGTGTTCCCCAGGGATCTACCTTTGCACCCACCCCTTCTAATATCTCATCCAAATGCCACCCACAGCATAGTTTTCACATGTGCACTGACAACACCCAGCTGTAACTCACCAGTATCATCTTCTGACTCCTCCACTGCTGCCAAACTATCAGACCTACTTATCTAATATTGAGTACTAGATAAGCAGAAATCTCAAACTAAAAATAATAAACTAAGACAGAATATGCTAGAAATATTCAGCAGGTCTGGCAGCAGCTGTGGAGAGAGAAGCTGATTATGACCTTTGATTAGAACTAGGAAAGTTAGAAACATCATAATGAGAGGGCAGAAGACAGGAGCCTTAAATGACAAATGACTTGGCAGAACAGAGCCAAAGAGAGAAGTAAAAGGACAAATAAAGCAACAAAAGATAGGCTCAGAGGAGTTGCAAATAACTAAAAGCAAAATCAAGAAAAACAAAATTGAGACAGATGCACACTAAGGTAAAAGAAACAGAACAGTGAGAGGGAGTCCAGTCTGAAATAGTTGAACTCAATGTTGATTCTATTAGGCAGAAAAGTGCCTAAATGAAATATGAGGTGCTGGTCCTCAAGATTGTATGGTAGGCCATAGACAGATGTCAATGAGAGAGCAAGATGGAGAATTAAAATAATAGGTCACCCGAAGCTCAAGAGCACACTTGCAGATTAACATAGAAATGTAGAAAATAGGAGAAATAGACCATGTAGGCCTTTGAACCCGCTCTACCATTTGATATGATCATGCTTAATCATCCAACTCAGCACCGTGTAGCCATTTTTTCTTGATAGTCTTTGATCAAGTTAGCCCTAAAAACCATATCTAACTTCTTGAAAACATTCAATGTTCTGGCCTCAATCACTTCCTGATGCAGAGAATTCCACAGGCTCATGAGTCTCTGGGTGTAAGGATTTCTTCTCCTTTCAATCCTAAACAATCTATCACATACGCTTAAACTGTGGCCCTTGGTTCTGGACTTCCCAGACATCAGGAACATCCTTATTTCCTGTTTGCATTGTCTAGTCCCATGAGGATTTTACAGGTTTCTGAGATGTTCCTCATTCTTCTAAACTCTAGTGAATATAGTCAGAACAAACACAGTCTATCTCCATGCTTCAGTCCTGACATCCCAGTAATCAGTCTGGTAAACCTTTCTTGAATAGGTGTTGCCCTCAGAGCAGTCACCCAATCTGCATTGATATCACTGAAGGGAGAGGGGCCTTGGATGATGAGGAGAGAGGCAGTAAAGGGACATGCTTAATATGTTCTACATTTGTATGGAAAGGTGCAGTAGGAAGAGCACAGGGTGTTGATGGTGATAGAGGAGTGCAATAGATTGCCACAGATGAAATAGTTTCTTCAGAATGCTGAAACAGGAGAGGATGTATTTGGTAGTAGCATCATGCTAGAGGTGGTGGAAATAGCAGCATATCATCTGTTGAATGTGGAAGCTGGTGAGGTGGAAGGTGAAGATGAGGGGAACCCCATTCTGGTTCTTGGAGGAAGAGGAAAAGGCAAGAGGGGCTATGTGCATAATTTGAGATTGTCCTGTCAACCATAATTAGAAGTTATGTTTGGGGATGCGAAATCCTCAGTCAAGGAAGGCATATTTAAAACACAGGTATTGGTGGCAGTATTGTCAGAACAGATGCAATTTGCACAGAGATACTTGGAGAATGGAATGGAATCCTTATGGTTTTGGGACATGAGGAAGCATATTCAAGGTAGTTATGGATGTTAGCAGGTTTCATATTTTAGTTGATCCCCAAAATGAAGACAAAGCAGTTGTGAAAGGAAAGACTAAAGTTTTGGCAAAGATCTGTAGCTCGGGTTGAGGGTGAGGTTGTTGACTTGCTCACTGAGCTGGTTTGTTTTCGTTCAGACATTTTGTCACCATGCTAGGTGACATCATCTGTGGAGCCTCCAATGAAGCGATGTTATTCTACTCCGCTTGGAATTTATCTGGTCTGTTATGGTGAGTCCTGTCATTTTTGGTTTTGACCTGTATGGGTTTACATATGGGGTTCAATTCTATGTGTTTGTTGATTGCTTACATGTGGAGAACCACGCCTCTAGGAATTCCCGTGCGTGTCTGCGTCTGGCTTGGTCTACTATGGTTACCTTGTCCCAGTTAAACTGATAGCCTTAATATCGGTACACGCAGACAATGAAGGCCATCAGTTTAACTGGTACAAGGTAACCATAGTAGACCAAGCCAAACACAGACACGCACGGGAATTCCTAGAGATGTGGTTCTCCAACTGTAAGCAATCAACAAACATATAGAATTGGCCCCATCTACAAACCCATATAGATTAAAACTGGAAATGACAGTACTCACCATAACGGACCGGACAGTATAAATTCCAAGCGGAGTAGAATAACATCGTTTCATCGGAGGCTCCACTGATGATGTCACCTAGCATGACGATGAAACGTCTGAACGAGAACAGGCCAGCTTGGCGAGCAAGTTAACAAGCTCAGGAAAGGAATGAATCAGAGATGGATCGTGTCATTGTGAGAGAAAGGGAAGAACTGGAAGCAAATTCAAGATGACAAATGGCACCAATGCAATCATCACTCTACCTGCAAAGGATTGGATGGGGGGGGGGGGTCTCCAGGTAGCACTGGAGCAAGAAATATTCCATAAAAAACAGACATAGCTAAGGCCCACATGGGTATCCAGAGCAACACCTCTAATTTAAGGAAGTGAGAAGAGTAAAGAAAAGAACCTGTTTGATGAGAACAAGTTCAGTCAGGTGGAGGAGGGTGATGGACCTAGACTGGATATGTATCTATCCAAGGAAAAAGAAAGAGAATTCTCAGTCTGTCCTGGTGGAGGCTGGAGAGACAGAGTCATTAAATGTCTATGGTGAAGAGGAAATGGTAAAGGCCATGGAATTGGAATCCATTAAAATATGACTCATGGTGTTGGTGGGGAGAGACTCGTCAACTTGGGAAAATATAGACTTGACACAAGAATAAATCAATCCAGTCGTTCAGGAACAGGCTGAGACATTAAGTCTGCCAGGCTGTCCTGGTTGTGGACTTAGGAAGGAGGTACTGGGCTGTATTGAATTGGACGTCGATGAGATGGGGAGCCTTACAGGGAAGATCTCCAGATGAGATGAAGTCTTCAAATTTAATGTTTTGTCAATGATGAAGCCATCATTTTCAGTCCATGTTGCAAACACTGTTCCATTGCTGTTGACTCAATTCCTCTTCTCTGACCACAGTCTGGGGTTGAGCAGATTTTTTGCAGGCTTGGTGCCATATTTGAGCCAAGATGATATAGTTCTGCCATCTCCGAGAGAGCCAGTTTCCAGCTCTGAAATATCACCTGAATTTTGATCATGTCTCAGTTAATTTTCAGCAGAAACCTTCACCTGTGCCTTACTATTGCCAGGCTTGACTATTCCAATGTGTTCCTGGCTTGTCTCCCACATAAACTTGAGGTTATTTAAAACTGTCACGTATGCCTTAACTCTCACCAAATCCCAATCATGGCAGTGTTCACTGATCTGCAGGGGCTTTCCAGTCGAGCAACATCTTGAGTTTAAAATTCTCATCCATGTTTTCAAATTCTTCAATGGATTCCACTGTGCTGCCATTCTACAACTCTTCAAAATAACTCTGTTCAACTAGTTCTGGCCTCTTAGCTATTATAATTTTGATCACTCTTTAAATGCAGTCTTACCAACACTTGTTCAGGTGCTAAACTCAGTCTCTCCCTACATCTCTCCACCTCTCTTACTCCTTAAACACAGCCCTTAAAATCTCCCTTTTCAATCAAGTTTTTTGTCACCTGACCCAACATCTCCCCCTATGTATTGGTGCCGAATTTTCTTGATCATAATTCTGAAGTGTCTTGTTATATTTTATTATATTTAAGGCTCATCATGAAAAGACTGCTGTTGTAATCCTTTTGATTTTCTTGGGTTTGCACAAATCTCTAAACCCTTCATGGTATTTTTATTATGTGGCATCATATTGTGGTTATAACTGGCACAACTAAATGAACAGAAAACAATAGTACAGATGAGGAACAAGTCCATCAGCTCAAAACTGCGCCAACCATGATTCCTTTCTGAACGAAAAACTTTTTGCGTCTACATGGTGTGTATCCCTCCATACCCTGTCTATTCACGTATCTATTAAGATGCATCTTAAACGTTGCTATTATCTCTGCTTCTGCCATCTCCTCCAAACACTTACCACCCTCTGGCGCTTACCTCTCATATCTCCTTTAAACTTTCCCCCTTTTACCTTAGGCCTATATCCCCTAGTAATTGACATTTCTACCCTTAGAAAAAGACTCCAACTTTCCATTCCATCCATGCTTTTCAGTTTTGTAAACTTCTATCAGGTCATCCCCTCAGCTATTGACATTAAAGTGAAAACAAACTAAGTTAGTCCAACCTCTCCTCATAACTAATACCCTCCAAACTCCCAGGAACAATCCTGGTAAACAGTTTCTGCTCTCTCTCCAACGCCTTTACATCCTTCCTGTGATGTGGTGACCAGAAGACAAGAATGTACAATTTATTATTCTCAATGGGAAACTGAACTTAACATTGAAAAGAAGAACATAAAATGTTTACAATCTGATATTAAAACATATCCACACAAGTAGAATTGAAGAGAATATACTGGACCCTTTCTTGTGGGGAAAGTAGCAAAAATACAGCAAAACATAAATATAATTTCATACGATACAATGCACTATTTTACGGCTGGAAATTTATTTTAACTCTGATAGAAAGTGAGTTACTGCTGAAAAACAGCACTGACCAGACCACACAAAACTTTTAATTCATCACCCTATAGTTTAGTTTTCTCTGAACACCTGAATTATAGTAGTAGCAATATATATAGTAGATCTAATACAAATACATAGACCTTAATCTAAATGTGGAAGAACCAAATCACCTTCCCTTCAGTGTGCTGTGTCATTGCAGCCATATAATCTGTGTATACATCCCAGCACTTGCTTACGTAAGACCCTACAATGGCATCAAAGTTCAGTTCTTCTGAAGAAGGCACAGAGACTGTGTTGAAACATGAATAGACAATAAATATAAATAATTGTCAAATCACCGAAGGTCAATCAATTAAAAAAAACAGCAGATGGAAGATTTGTATGTGGAGGTTGAATTACAGTCAAAGAATAAGCATGACCTTTCCAAATGCAAACAATTAAACATTCTTCCTCAATCCTTAAAGTGCAATGTGCAAATGAATCATGTAAAGTAGAACCAATCACGTTACAAAAGACAATCAAAGCTGCAAACTCTACTTCCTTGTGTTTCAAAGCCATTGTTTTGTCACAAGATGTGTTATGATTTTCGTGCTAATAGACAACTTCCCGTCATAGATTTATAGTCATAGAGTCATTCAGCACGGAAACAGATCATTCGGTCAAACCAATCCATGCCGACCATAATCCCAAACTAAACTAGTCCCACCTGACAGTGCTTGGACCATATCCCTCCACATATTTCTTGTTCATATACTTATCAAAATGTCATTCTAACATTGTAACTGTACCCACATCCACCACTTCCTCTGGAATTTCATTGCACACACGAACCAAAAAAAAAAAATCGCTCCTCATAGATTTTAAAAAAGACATTCTCCTCTCACACTAAAAATATGCCATCTAATCCTGAAATCACCCACCTTAGGGAAAAGGCACCTGCCATTCACCTTTTCCATACCCCTCATGGTTTCATAAACCACGATAAAGGCATCCCTCAACCTCCTATGCTCCAGTGAAAAAAGTCCCAGCCTATCCAGCCTCTCATTATAACTCAAATCCTCCATTCCCAGCAACATTCTGGGAAATCTCTTCTGAGCCATTTCCAGCTTAATAATAATTCCTACAAACAGGGCGACCAGTACCGGACACAATACTCCAGAAGAGGCCTCACCAACATCTTGTACAACCTCAAAATAACTTTCCAACACAGATATACTTAAAGTACTAAGCAGTGAAGGCAAGCATGCTAAATGCCTTCTTAACCACCCTGTAACTTCAAAGAATTACGTACCTGACCCCTTATGTTCTACAACACTACCCAAGGCCTGACTTTTAATTGTATAAGTGCTGCCCTTGTTTGTTTTACCAAAATACAATACCTCACATTTATCCAAATAATTCAAATCTATCCTCAGCCCAGTGACCCAATTGATCAAGATCTAAAAGGAGATAAGAATTTCAAGGGGATTAAAACAAAAAAAATTGCAAGACTGGATATCACATTTACTGTAAAAAACTTAAATAATTAAACAAGCACTTAGTAGGCAATTAATAAACAAAACTACAGAAATAATATTTCTTATCAACTTATGACAACTAAAAGCTCCATGTCATGTTTACGTAGACCTGTCAGCAGAAAGGTAACCGTCTATATGAAGTTCCCAAGTTCCTCCATGTTTAAACACAATCTTTTGTCCCCTACCCACCAGGGTGTTTAGTGGGCCACTGGAGAACTGAAACTCATTTTCAATCTTCTGAGCATACTGTAATGAACTTCCTGAAGCAAGACCCCACTTTGGCAAATCACTGATCTTCAAATCTCCACAAGCATCATTTCTTCAAATGGAAGTCCATTCTCACCAGCATTTTGTTTGGTGATGAACCCCAATCATTCTGCTGGAAAAAAGTAGTCCAGATTGTGTGCCTCCTACCTCAAGTCTCTCTGGGTATTATCGCTGGACTGTTAATCCAGAGACCCAGACAACATTCCGGGGACCCGCATTCGAATCCCGCCACAGCAGATGGTGGAATTTGAACTTTTAAAAAAATCAGGAATAAGAATCTAATGATGACCATGAATCCATTGTCGATTGTCAGGAAAAACCCATCTGGTTCACTAATATCCTTTAGGCAGGGAAACTGCCAACTTTACCTAGTCTGGCCAACATGTGACTCCAGATCAACAGCAATACGGATGACTCTGAACTGGGCAATTAGAGATGGGCAATAAATGCTGCCTAGCCAGTGACGCTCTCATCCCGTTAATGAATAGTAATCTCCATTTGACTACTCCCGAGAGTCTGTACGCAGCAAGGCCAGCAGCTTTTTTGCTGTATAAGGGTGTTAAAACATGTAACTTGATTACAAATAAAATTGATTTCAGTTTCTGTCTCCATAATAAGCAGGTCCATTTTAACCTGAACTACAAAGTCCATTTAAAACATAACTGCCTCATATTGGTGAAACTGATGTTGTAGTGCTAATGAATGTGGACAAGTAATAATGCTGAGCTAATAAGACGTAGAGCTGGATGAACACAGCAGGCCAAGCAGCATCAGAGGAGCAGGAAAGCTGACGTTTCGGGCCTAGACCCTTCTTCAGAAATGGGGGAGGGGAAGGGGATGGCGGATAGAAGATGGGTAGAGGAGAAGATAGGTGGAGAGGAGACAGACAGGTCGAAGAGGCGGGGGTGGAGCCAGTAAAGGTAAGTGTAGGTGGGGAGTTAGGGAGGGGATAGGTCAGTCCAGGGAGGATGGACAGGTCAAGGAGGCGGGATGAGGCTAGTAGGTAGGAGATGGGGGATGGCTCGAGATGGGGGAGGGCTTGAGGTGGGAGGAGTGGGTAGGTGGGTGGACAGGTTAGGGAGGCAGGTACAAGCTGGGCTGGTTTTGGGATGCGGTCAGGGGAGGGGAGATTTTGAAGCTTGTGAAGTCCACATTGATACCATTGGGCTGCAGGGTTCCCAACTGAAATAGGAGATGCTATTCCTGCAACCTTCGGGTGGCATCGTTGTGGCACTGCAGGAGGCCCAGGATGGACATGTCATCTGAGGAATGGGAGGGGGAGTTGAAATGGTTTGCAACTGGGAGGTGCAGTTGTTTGTTGCGAACTGAGCGTAGGTGTTCCTAATGCTGAGCTCATGGGTTCAAACACCACCATTTTAAATGGTAGAATTTAATTTCAAAGAATAGATCTAGAATATAAAGCAAGGCTTGTTTTGTTTTTACACAATCTGATTCACTAAGTGTCCTTTCAGGAAAGGAAATCTGCCACTCTTACCTGGAGATTTGGCCCACATCCAACTCTGGACCCACAGCAATGTAGTTGACTCTTAATTGCCCAAAACACTCAGTTCTAGGATAGTTACAGCTGTGGATCTTGCCAGCAGTGACCACATTCCATGAAAGAAAGAATAAGAGTCTAACTTTCTTAACAGATAGAAATTGCTCTCAGTAGGTATCTGTAATGTGGCGGAAATATTTTATACATTGGCCAAACAGATGACCAAATGAAACTTCTTAAACAACTTTGGTGAAAATGCATACTCTTCAATCATTTTGCTACGTAATGACAGTTCCAAAACAAGATTGGAGAATACTGGAAACAGAAAAATCAGTCAATATCTGGAGCATAGCCATCTACCTAGATTCATTAACCTCCTTACAAAAGTCCAACTGTTTCACAAATATCAAATAGCAATAGGGAACTTATGCAGAATGCACATTCTGTATTGATGGACCACAACTGAAACAGGCATTAGAACTATTAATTATATAAATAAGGAAGCTAAAGCCTGTTAAGGTTCCCTTTGTAAATCTGTCTATATGCAGGCTAAACAGTGGCCTATAACAGCGAACTGTCAACAAGATTTGTTATAAAAGAAAGCATTGCGCCAGAACTTCCTTCTTGGCTCAGGTGCATTGCCAGCTCCCATGCAACCCCTCCTGCGACATGACATCCCACTCTTCTCAAAGCATGACTCCAAACCCCCATATTATAATATGGAAAAATGCAGCTTCTTTTGCCAAAACAAAAGACAGCTAACTGACAAATTGTCCACACTCTCACCATTTGTTGTTACAGTTTAATAGACTTTTATTTCAATTTAATTCAACTGAGCTTTCGAAAAACAATATAAGCATAATGTTGCCATACATCAGTCCTTGACAATTCCTTTTCAACTGCTTCACTCCTACATCAATTGTTCAAAATGTAGGTTAGAAATCTTTCTATAACAAACCTAACATGAATAGTGTTTTCTGTTCATGTTTATGGCTACTGGAGTTCATGTTCTTTTGAGCAAAACCTCATTTCAGAGATTATGTTAATCAGTCCCACTTACTGCCAACAATCCCCCATGCTCGCTTCACATTTGGGAATGGCAGTTTTTAGCCCTTGTAGTGATCAACAAATTATACATGAAATCAATTGCTGCTCACAATAATTTTCCCCTTTGGGTATTATCTTCCTCTCCTCTCTTCAGTTAAACTTGCATCCTGTACCTTGCAAATGAGCCAAGGGACTTCCATTCCACAGTACACCACCTGCCTCAAAATCATGACACTTTCTATTTTGAATGCTGTTGGCATTTCTCAGTTGCTCCTGTTAACTAGCCTTCTTGACCTACAGATAAGAGAAACTCATCTGATCGAATACACCAAACTGTCAATCATCCTTGCATAGATCTTTTACAGTTGTTCCCAAGATTGGTGCTCCGGGGAGGAAGGAGAGAAGGTGGTGGTAGAGAAAAAGGAAGTGTAAAAATTGATTGTACTGCATATTTAATTGTGAATTAAATCTCGATGTAATTCAGCTTTGGCGTAGGAAATAATTGTCGATGATTAAAAAAAAACGCTGAAGCCACTAAATCAGCAGCAGCATTTAGTAACTGGTGAGAGTTAATTTGCTTCAAAAAGGCTAAAGAAACGAGGTAGTAAAATTATTACCTTTCAACTTCTTTACTGTTACATTTTTAAGATTATTCTTCTTTCAATCAAGATATATTTACAAAGAAAAAATGAAATGATCATTGCCCATCTTATTACAACTTTGTTATTCAGCTTCCAAATAATCCAATAAAACTAACACCAATCTACAAGTAAAGGGAAAATAATGCCACAGTGAATGCCAGAGAATTTTAAGAGACACTAGATCAAACAGGTGGGCAAACACAGAATTTCAGTCAAAAAGGAGACATGCAGGGAGGGAAAAAAAAAAGCCAGATGCTAACATAGAAGTAAACTGGAAAGCAGCCAAGTGTTTTAAATAAATCATTACACAGCAAACATTAAGTGATTCATAAAGGAAAAATAAGCCATAAAGGAAAATAATCCTAGAAATATTAGTGAAAGTAAATCCTCAATCTAAATTACTAACAGCAAATTTCCAAAATAAAAGATGCTTTATTAAAATTATAATTTTGTTTTAATCAGCTCAATTACATGTTGATCTGCAGCAAATTCTGGTGTGCATACAAAATCCCTTCACTTATTTCAACTGTCTGTGCAATTTAACCAAATTATTCAACAGTAAAAACAGAATCCTTATTTTACAGAAGTAATATTAAAGTGCCAGAGCCTGGCATATTGCTTCATTCGAAAGGGATTATGTGAATAAAAAAATACTTTTTATATAAAGTACATATTTATATACTTAATATACTTATATACAACGTCAAGGGTGGTATAATTTCAGTTGCGTAAAGCACACCTTCGGCTCCATCAGACGTTATGACTCAAACATGATAAAATTACCTGAGGAAAGCGAGTTCCAATTAATAAGGGACAATGGTTTGCAACCTCTAGGTGAATCACACCAGACAATTATTTCAAAACTAATAGTTTCTATGAAACAATTCAGATAATATATTTTAGAACATTTACAAGCCTGAAAAAACTGGAGGAAGCTGGATCATATGGTGTAGACAGGAGGACTAAAATCTTGAGAGATAGTAGGAATTGCCGATGCTGGAGAATCCGAGATAACAAAGTGTAGAGCTGGATGAACACAGCAGGCCAAGCAGCATCAGAGAAGCAGGAAAGCTGACGTTTCGGGGTCTCGCCCCTTCTTCAGAAATGGGGGAGGTGAAGGGGGTTCTGAAATAAATAGGGAGAGAGGGGAAGATGGGTGGAAGATGGATAAAGGACCAGATAGGTGGAGAGGAGACGGACAGGTCAAAGAGGCGGGGATGGAGCCCGTAAAAGGTGAGTGTAAGTGGGGAGTTAGGGTGGAGGTTGGTCAGTGCAGGGAAGATGGACAGGTCAAGGAGGCGTGATGAGACTGGTAGGTAGGAGGTGGGGGTAGGGCTTGAGGTGGGAAGAGTGGAAAGGTGGGAGGAAGGACGAACAGGTTAGGGAGGCAGGGACAAGCTGGGCTGATGTTGGGATGCGGTCGGGAGAGGGAAGATTTTGAAGCTTGTGAAGTCCACATTGATAACATTGGGCTGCAGGGTTCCCAAGCGAAATATGAGCTGCCACCCGAAGGTTGCAGGAACAGCATTGTTGTGGCACTGGAGGCAGCCCAGGATGGACGTGTCGTCCAAGGAGTGGGAGGGGGAGTTGAAATGGTTCACGACTGGGAGGTGCAGTTGTTTGTCGCGAACCAAGTGTAGGCGTTCCACAAAGCGGTCTCCAAGCTTCCGCTTGGTTTCCTCGATGTAGAGGAGGCCACATCAGGAACAGTGGATACAGTACACCACATTAGCAGATGTGCAGGTGAATGTCTGCTTGATGTGGAAGGTCTTCTTGGGGCCTGAGATGGGGAGGTGTAGGGGCAGACTAAAATCTTATTATCTTATAACAAATTGATAAGACCATTGGGACATACAAATGTAAAAGGTCCTGAGTTGGTGCTAAGTTAGACAGTATCTGCTGAGGCATGTATAAAGGACACTAAAATTGACTTCAGTGTCCTGGGCAAGGATGTAAAACTTAGTGATTCACTTCAATTTTTAGTCAATGGTAATTATGTACGGAGTTTGAGAGAATCAGTCAAAAAGTTTACTTGTCCCAATTATAAAATCCACTCTAGGTACAAATATGTTTTCACAATTTTTACAGAATTTAAGTTTTTCACAAGTCACAATGAAAAGAACATGATTAGAGCAGAGGTTTTGCAGTTGATCCACTTTGGGACCCTGGTTTTCTGCACTGCTTGACTAGGCACAGGTCTTTTGCTTTTTTCTGTTGAATGAAGTTCTCTTGCTGTCTTTAATCTTCCTTCTGTGCATTGTTAAAACCCTATCTGTTCTTTCTATCTTGTCCTTACAGAACTAACTTCTATCATTAATTTTTAAAGTTTGTCAGGTTCGCGATTCAGTCCAGCTCCCCCCTCCACTTGGGAAATCAACCTTGGGGGCAGCAGGAATCAGCACAGATTGGGATGGGCTGCTGACTGGGCACCCCATCTCCATGCCCACCCCACACTGCAGTATGAGACAACCAAAGAGGGAGTTTAACCCTGTGACCACAAAACAGGGGCAAGAAAAAGTTACAATTTTGAGGGAAAAACGAGGAGCCAGAATTGTAAAGCCAGAAACAAAAACAGAAGTTGCTGGAAAAGCTTAACAGTTCTGTGGAAGGGTCACCTGACCCAAAACATTAGCTTGGATTTTTTTCTTCACAGGTGTTGCCAGACCTGCTGAGCTTTTCCAGCAACTTCTGTTTTTGTTCCCTGTCTACAGCATCTGCAGTTCTTTCGGTCTTTATTGTAAAGACAGACCCTGCAGCCCTGTGTGGGGAGTTGGAGATTCGAGAAAGGATTGCTCCCAGAGAGAAAAGTCATGGTGAGTGACCGTTTGATAGGGAAACTGCTTGATGAAAGAACAGAAAACTGTGCCTGGAGCAGTTCGGGTTGACTGGAAAACAGTTTTTGGCAAGAAGTTGTATTCTGAGTGCCCAATGGGTAGGGTATCATGTGGAGACTCCCCAGAAGGGACAAACCTAGCTCAATAACTCTTTCAAAGACTTAAGCTCTTTTATCACCAAACTGTCAGAGAGCTGATCAGAGGGGTTTGGCACATTTGGAGGTTGGAACTGTTAGCTTGAGATTCAAAAACTGAGTCCAGCCACATGTCACATCACCTTGCTCTCTTCCTATCTTTAACTTAATATCTAACCTCCATTTTGTCTTGTCTGTCAGCTTTAAATGCCATCCTGGGGTGGGGGCGGTGTTGGTGGTGGTGGAATTTTGGGGAACAGTCCAGGTCGTTGGTTACTTTGAAAAGTGTGCATCATTGTCATTCCTAGAGTTTTGTAAAGTACTTTTCATTAGTAATAAATAGTATTCCTGTTATACATAAAACAAATGGTGTCAGAAATCTTTGTAGTAAGTATAGCTCAGGGGCAGTAAATTGAAGGACAGTCAATTGGGAGGAGTTACTGCGATAACTTCACAAAACTTTCATTGCATGTTATGGACCTGCAGTGCTCTACTTTGAGTTTGTCTATGTGGTTAATTCAGTGTCCATGACAGCAAGAACCATGATTGACCATTTCTCCTCAACTCTTTCTAACCCTTGAGCACAAGTGGAGACATCTTAGACACTCATTGTCAATGCATTGTCGACCTCAGATTGGCTAGATGGTTTATACCCGATGCCAAGCTGTTTTCATTAAAAGTAAGTGATCATCTTACTGAAATAATTTCTTTGTCTCCCGTTTCATTCTTTGGCATGCCAATCACTTCGCAAAATTAATGCTTTTGCAACAGATCATCTTTCTTGACTTATTCCTTAGATCACAATCAAGATAAGCAGTCTTCAACAATAGGGTTAGTAAGAACTGCAGATGCTGGAGTCAGAGATGACACAGTGTGGAGATGAAGGAACACAGCAGGCCAGGCAATATCAGAGGAGAAGGAAAGTTGATGTTTCGGGTCAGGGCCCAGCTCCACACTGTTATCTTCACCAATTTGTGTCTGCTTAGAGCAAGTATGCTTCTTCATGGTTAACTACCATCCCAAATGTTTCAACTGATGGATCTAAAAAAAGTCAAACTAGCCACAAGACTCCAGCATATAGTTCAGTGCACAAGAAGGAAGGCTACTTAATTCCAAAGTAATAGTTAAACACCTACACAAACAAAACATGCAGCTACAGATCTGTTGCATATTTACAGTACAAAACTAAACCAATTTGAAACACTGCATAGTCCTTAAGTCAAAGCCTTCAACCTCAAATCATTTTCACATTTGTCAGCCCAAGTTTACATTAGCAAGAGCTATAAAATCATTCATAAACCATAAACTAATTACTTTAGATCTGAGCCATATATATTTTTTCTTTCCAGAAATTGTTTTACAACTAACCAAAATATGATTTTAATTCCTCACTTACTTAGTCAAGTCAAAATGACTAATTATTGTTAAGACTAAGATGGGAGGAATGTGCTGGTTATCAAATCTCAATATTGTGCGAATAACACCATTAGGATATATGTTTTCATTCAATCCCCAAAATTTCCAGTTGTTTCCTTTTTGTTACTGCTATCCAAAATGTTATTATCACCCGGTTCTTCAATGAGCTCAAAAATAATTTGTGTTAGAAAGCAAAATCTATTTCTAAAAAAGAAAACATCTCAAAACTGTTTAACATGCAAGTTTTAATCCGGAATTTGTCCTACACCCTCAAATCCCAAGCCATGCATAATACAAAAGACATGAGTCTGCAGAGGGCATTCTTCATCAGGGATCCTTGTAGATAGGAGTCATCAAGCAGCTGTTTTCTCCAGATGGAAGACAGACCAGACGAGGAGGAGGAGGAAGAACCAGAGTAATGTTCCCTAACCCCTCGATTAGAGTGCTGGATGCTGATATCGCAACTTAAACAAGACCGACACATCCGAAACCAACAACCGGTTTGCCCTCCAGTACCAGTGAACCTGCCACAGTTGGCAGAATTAGATACTTTCTTTTTCTAACTAACTAATGCATTATATCTAAACTGTTGCTTCTCGACAAATTCAATAAAATCATTGAAAATTGTTTACTAATGGTCCCCTGCTTATATTATATAGCTGTGATAATGAACCTCCAAAATCTGACTTGATATCAAGAAATGGCTGAGTGTACAGGGCACAGCAAAAGCCACAGGCTCAACAATATTCAACCTTTAATGCTCAGGACTTTAAAAAAGAGCTAACTATACATCTAACCAAGCTGTTGCTGTACAACAACCACCTCAGCATCTACTTGGCAATGTGCAAAATTGCCCAGATATATCCTGTCTCCAATAGGCAAGACAAATCCAAATGAGTTAACTGCTTCCCCAGCCTCAAGAATTAATATATTGCTAACAGCACTGTTACAACAATAACAACCTGATCACTGTGCTCAGTTTGGGATTTGCTCATGCCACTCAGCTCTAGATCTCATTACAGCCTTGGTCCAAACGCATAAAAAGAGAGATCCCTGACATCAAAGGTGCATTTGGCTAAAAGACCAATCATCTTGGTTCTACATCACGGCAACAGGGGTTCTTCAGGGTAGCGTCCTAGGTCCAACTATCTTTCACTGCTTCATCACAAGTGGCAATGGTGGCTAATGACTGCACAATGTTTAGTACCATTCATAACTCCTCAGGTACTGAAACACTCAGTGTCCATAAACAGAAAGGCCTGGATATCATTCAGGTTTGGGCTCACAAGAGGCGAGGAACATTCAGGTCACACAAGTTGTAGGAAATTATATTCTTTCTCATTAGAAATAATAATCATCTCCTCTTTACATTCATAGGTAGCACCATTACCAACTGCCCCACCATCAACATCCTGTAGTTTATATTGACTAGAAACCTAACAGGGCTCGCCACATAAATACAACAGCTACAAGTGCAATCGCAGGGTGGGAATTCTGCTGTGATTAATCCACCCTGTGACTCCCTAAAAGCCTGTCTATCTACAAGGCACAAATCAGGAACACAATAGAATACATTCACTTATCCGGATGTGTGAAGCTCCAATAATGCTCAAAAAGTTTCATAGCATCCGGGACAAAAAAGCCTGCTTGATAGACATCCCATCCACTAACTTAAACCTTCACTCTCCATCACCAGCAGAATAAGGCTGCAGTCAGTGCTAGCTTTAGAACGCAACAATTCAATAAGGCTTTAACAGTGCCTTCACAACATGCAACTTTTCCCACCCTGAAGGGCTATGACTACAGGTAGATGGAAAAGTTCCTCTCCAAGAGATAAACCATCCTAGCTCAAAAGGATAATTGTATTTTGTTCATCATCACTGGGTCGAAGTCCTGAAACTCTTTTCCAAACAGCTCCTACTCTACAGGGACTGCCACACTTTATGAAGATGGCTAACCATCACCTACTTGATGGCTTTTAGGAATGGGCAATAAATGCTGGACTCAGCAATGCCTGCATCCTCCAAATAAATTTTAAAATGCATCATACTCATGACTCAGCAATTAGATCTTTGCAAGTGATTAGAATAGAACTGCCACATTGTACACTGCAATTCCACATACAGGAAGAAGTACATACCATGTACATCCACCTGCTGTTTATGCACTCAATGCACAGGTGAACCCACAGGTCATTTATTACTTTCTTTTCCACTGCTGGCCAGACAAGGAAGATGACATTAGGGAAGTGGTGAGGGTGAACATAATGAATTGTTGGAGGATTTGAAGAGAAAATGATGATGGTGTCCTGAGCAAACAAAATAGAGTCATTATATAGTCCTACAGCACAGAGACAGGCCCTTCATCCCAAATGGGTCCATGTTAACCAAAACGTCCATCTACACCAATCCGATTTGCCTGCACTTAGTCCATATCCTTCTAAACATTTCCTATCCACATATTCGTCCAAATGCCTTTTCAATGCTGTTAATGTACCCGCCTCAACCACTTCTGCTGGCAGCTCATTCCATATGCTTACCACCTTCTGTGTAAAAATAGTTTCCCCTCAGCTTCCCATGTATTCTTTCCCTTCTTACCTTAAACTGATGCCCTCTAGTCCTCAGGTCCCCAACCCTGAGAAAAAGACTGAGTACATTCACCCTATCCATGCCTCTCATGACCTTGTACACTTCTATAAGAGCTCCCCTCAGTCTCCTACACTCTAAAGAAACAAAAGTCCTAGCTTGTCCAACCTCTCTCTATAACTCAGTCCCTTGATTCCTGGCAACATCCTCGTAAATTTCTTCTGCACTCTTTCCAGTTTAGCAACATCCTCAATAAAAACTGAAAGAACTGCGGATGTTGTAAATCAGGAAAACAAAGTTGCTGGAAAAGCTCAGCAGGTCTGGCAGCATCTGTGAAGGAGAAAACAGAGTTAACATTTCGGGTCCGGTGACCCTTCCTCAGAACTTGGACCCGAAACATTAATTCTGATTTTTTCATCACAGATGCTGCCAGACCTGCTGAGCTTCCAGCAACCTCTGTTTTTGTTCTATTATCAATGTCCTGACTGAAGAAGGCCAGAGTGCCAAAAGCCTTCTTCACTGCCCTGTCTACCTGTGACTCCACTTTCAGAGAACCGTGCACCTGAACTCCAAGGTACCTGTCTTCCACTACACTCCTTAAGGCCCTACCATTCACCATGAAACTACTACCTTAATTTGACTTTCCAAAATGCAACACCCTCACACTTATCTATATTAAACTCCATTTGCCATATCTCAGCCCACTTCCCCAGCTGGTAAAGAGTCTGCTGCAATTTCTTATAACCTTCCTCACTGTCCACAATATCACCTATTTTAGTGTCATCCACAAACTTACTAACCATGCCTTGTAAATTCTCTTCCAAGTCATTGATATAGATAACAAACAGCAATGGGCCCAGCACCGACCTCTGAAGCACACCACTAGTCACAGGCCTCCAGTCTGACAAACACCCTTCGACAATTACTCTCTGCTTCCTACCATCAAGCCAATTATGTAACCAATTTTCTAGCTCTCCCTGGATTCCATGCGATCTAATAGTCCAGAGCAGCCTACCATGTGGAACTTTATCAAAGGCCTTGCTGAAATCCATACAGACTACGTCTACTGCCCTGCCCTCATCAACCTTCGTGGTCATTTCAAAGAACTCTAACAAATTCGTGAGGCATGATCTCCCACGCACAAAGCCATGTTAACTACTCCTAATCAAACCCGGTTTTTCTAAATGCATGTATATCTTATCCCTCAGAATCTTCTCAAGTAAAAATAACATGTTACTTGGTTTATATCAGCATTAAGCAATACAGCACAGGTAATATATCTGAACTGGCAAAAGCACAAGTTTGGGGAGGCATTTCAGTTTGTAAGAGTTTATATGTGACATTTATAAATCTGATCACTTATAAATGCTTGAAATTAAACACTTCGCTGTCTGTCCTCTATTTCTCACTTTAAACTAGGAGGTTGATCAATAAGTCAGGAAGTTGAAGTGAAATGACCACTTTCCTCTGAAACAGCACCACAAATGAAAGTTAGCAACCTGCCTTTGCAGCTGTCAAGTGAGATCCTTGATGCCTCTGAGGCATGAAGAAATGAAGAAGCTGGCAGGGGAAAACATCTGAACAGAATGACAATGTGTAATTATTGGCATGATTCCATGCCACGATAAGTGTGTATATGACAGTAATTAAGTGTTAATCAGATACGCGGACACATGGGCACCTCAAAATAAGATCTGGCATTAAACCCAGCTGTACGTTCCCTAGTTAGTTCTCAAATTTTCATATTACCTTTATCTGCAAAAGGTGCTATAAGTCTGAACGGAAGACAGCAGCTCATCAGACAGCCCGTCTCCATGGGTACGGGTCCTGTTTCAGCACAACAGCATGTGCTTTGTTCATGGCCTTAGATCAGTTTCTCCCCTTCAGTGACTTCACTTTTAAGAACAGGGTAGCAGGGATCACATGACAGATGCTCCCAAAATGAAGTGACCAGTCTTCTGACATGAGGACTGATGGGCTTTCTCAGTAGAAACAGCTCATTGCGGTCATTATCATCATGATATAGTCCTTAGTGCATTCATGTGTTGTCACAGGCTGTCAGCCACTTCAGCTGAAGCAGACTTTTATGCTGAGGCACTTCTCACACAACAGCACACAAAAGGCTGATGCTCAGTGCCTACAGGGACTTTGCAGTGAACCTTTCTTGGCTGATGTCTTCGTATAAATAATACAATAAAACACTCTGGGTCGCAGCAGAATTACACATCTGCTTTTCCGACTCCCACTGCATAGCCAAGTGTGCACATGAACATCAGAATAAAATAAAAAACGGAAGATTCTGTACTTGTATGAAGCCTTATCATATCTTTGTGGTTTCTCAAACCATACAGTATCCAAAGAATTACTGCTGAAACAAGGTCATTAATATGTTGGCAGGCCATTTGCATGCAGGAAGATAAGAAGCAAACATGATTTTTAAAAATACATTTTTTGGGACGTGGTCATCGCTGGCTAAATCAGCACTTATTCTCTGTCCCTGGTTACCCCTGAGAAGGTGGTGGTGAGTTGCCTTCTTGAACCGCTGCAGTCCACGTGCTGTAGGTTGACCCACAATGCCATCAGGGAGGAAATTCCACATGCTGCACCTGAACCCGAGCTACAAATCTACTCCAAAACCTTAGGGAATTCCAGGATTTTGACCCAGTGAAGATACAGAAATATATTTCCAAGTCAAGACAGTGAGTGGCTTGGACGGGAACTTGCGGGATTAATATTCCTAGGTATTTGCTGCCCTTGTCCTTCAAGATGGAAGTGGTTGTGGGCTTGGAAGGTGCTGTCTGAGGAGTTCTGGTGAATTTTTGCAGTGCATCTTGTAGATATAGTACACACTGCTGCTACTGAGGGAATGGATGCTTGTGGATGTAGTGCCAATCACACGGGCTGCTTTGCCCTGGATGGTGTCAAGCTTCTTGAGTGTTGTTGTGCTGCACCCATCCAGGTAACTGGGAGAATTCCATCACACTCCTGACTCATGCCTTGTAGATGGTGGGCAGATTTTGGGGAGTCAGGAGGTGAGTTACTTGTCGCAGCATTCCAAGCCTCTGACCTGCTCTTGTAGCCACTCTGTTAATGTGGTGAGTCCAGTTGAGTTTCTGGTCAATGGTAACCTCCAAGATGTTGACAGTATGGGATGATTGAGAGCAAAGTGAAGGGGCAGTAATTGGCTGGGCTGGATTTGTCCTGCTCGATGTTTTAAAAAATTGGACACAGAAAAGCTGCACCCTCTCTCATGCTATGTGGCACTATCACTGCACTAAATGGGACAGACTTTCAACAAATCTAGCAACTCGAAACTGAGCATCCATAAAACACAGCTGACCATCAGCAGCAGCAGAATTGTATTAAACTGCAATCTATCACTTTAAGGCTTGACATATACCCACTCTATTTTTACCATCCAGTTGGGAGATGAACCCTGGTTTAATGGAGTGTGCAGGAGGGCAGGCCAGGAGCAGGATCAGACACACCTAAAAATGAGATATCAACTTGGCGAAGCTATTTGCATGTCAAAGAGCAGAAGCAGCATGTAATGGACAGAGCTAAATGATCTTACAACCAACGGGTCCAGTTTAAGCTCTGCAGTCCACTCACGGCTAGTGATGAATGGTAGAAGACAGTTAAACAACTAATAGGAAGTGGAGGCTCCACAAATATCCCCGAATCCTCAATATTTGGGAAATCCACTGTGTTAGTGCAAAAGGCAAGGCTGAAGCATTTGTATCCCTTTTCAGACAGAAGTGTCAAGTGGATGATCCATCTCAGTCTCCTGTTGTGATCTCCAGTTTAATAGATTCAACTCTTCAATCCATTTTCTTCACTTCATGTGGTATCAAGAAATGGCTGAAAGCAGGGAATCCTGCTAAGGTTATGGATCCCGATAACACTGTGGCAATTGCACAGCAAACTTGCGATCCCTAGCTAAGTACCACAGCTACACATTGGAATCTATATAACAATGTATAAAATTACCCATCGATAGCCTGTCCACAATGAGTTGTAAAATCTAATCCAGGCAATTACTGACCATCTCTCAATCCCACACTTGAATTCAAAGGCATTATCCTGGCCGAATCTCCCACTAACAACATTCTGGGGTGCCACTGACCAAACATCGAGCAGTATCAGCCTTATCAATACTGTGGTTACAAAAGTACGTCAGAGGTTAGGAATGGGTAATTAACTTCCTGAATTCCCAAAGCTTGTTCACCATCCACAAAGCTCAAGTCAGGACTGCAATGGAATGCTCTCCACTTGCTTGGATGGGTGCAGGTCAAACAATAATCAGGGGAGCTTGTTTCTTCCAGCACCTTTCCTGGTTGATTGGCTCTGCATCGCCCTTCATCACTGACCACAGTGGAAACTGTGTACACCATCTGCAAGATGCACTGTAGCAACTCACCCAGACTTCTCGGACAGTACCTTTCAAACCCGGGACCAAGATGGAAAAGGGGAGCAGATACATTGGAATGCTGCCACCTGCGAGTTTCCCTCCAAGCCACGTACCATCCTTATTGTTGTTGGGGCCATATCCTAGAACTCACTTCTTAGCGCATTTGATTTAATTTGATTTCATTTATTTATTGTCAACTGTATTTTGTAACTAGTGAAAAGTGTGGTATAGCGTCACCACTTTCTGGTGCCATCTTAAAACACAGAAAAATAAACCAAAATATAGAATATAAAAGGCAGAGAAATAAAGAAATAGGAAAAAATATTGAACTTTACAGTTTTTCTTCAGTGATCCACCATGGGCCACAGGCCTGGTGGCCATGCAGGAGTCCCTTTGCCGTGCTGGAACGAAATGCATCAGTGCTAACCTTGCCTCCATCGCCACAATGAGTCCATGCCGGACCTCGCCAATGCAGATGCCACCAATGCTGCTGGGTAACACACCGGCCCAAACATTGCCATGGGTCTGTTTTGGGCCTACCTTGCCAATGTGGCTGCTTCTGATACTGCTGGGTCTTGTACTGAGCCCAAACTCGCTTCCCACATCCATGAATCTGCACTGGACACAGATGCCACCCAGGAACCCAGACCCACCTTCGCCACAGCAGCCATAAGTCGACGCGAGGACCACCAAATTCATTGGAGTCAGTCTGGAAATTAAATACATGTGGCCTCAATGTTGGCAGAAGCAGCTGGGAACACAAACTCACCTCCGATGCCACCACCAGAAGTCCGCACTGGGCCTACTTGCTGTCGCCGTCACCGAGTTCTTCAACAAGGGGTAAGTAAAATAAAACAGAAACAATGAAAATGTAAATGAGAAAAGAGAGGGGGAGGGGGGAACATGAAAAAAGAAAAGAAAAGCAGACAGAACGGATGAGCCCTGAGCTCAGAAACCCCTCCACTGCCATCTTAACACGAGCCCCTGCACCTGAAGGACTCAGCAGTTCAAGAAGACAACTCAACGCCAGTTTCACCCGCAAGGCAATTCGGGGTTGGCAGTAAATGCTGCCTTAGCTAGTGGTGTTCACATCTCCTGGATGAACAAAATAAAATCTCTTAGATTAAAATCACTTCCCTTTCTTAAGGGGGAGCTTAAAAGCACTCAAGATTCATGAGTCAATATCTTTCTAGAAAGAGATATTGTCAGATTTGAACGGGTCATTCTAAAATAAGGATACTGACTGTCTCAAAATCTCAGATGCATTTACCCACAAAAAGGACATGGACTCAACATGACTACCACACATTTTTTGGGAAAAAAAAACCTTCAACTTGTGAGCAACCATACTGCAAGACAGGCATTCTTCCTTTACCTGTTTAAAGACCAGCTAAAAGCTGTTCAGAGGCAAAGCTACAAATGCTGTCAGAGCCACCGATTCTGCCAGTCTGTGAATGAGACTTGGAAACTAGCTGTGATGCACCAGAGATAGTGCACCAGACAGCTAAAGTACGTATCCTGTTCCAGTAAAGGTTCAGCTGAAAACTAACCTCCCAGAATCTTGACTATAAGAAACCTCACCACATACTGTGAATCCTTCACTCTGCAAGACCTTCATTTCAACCTCCATTTGAAGGCATTGAAGACACCACAGACCAGCCATGTTGGAGACTGAAGATTGCAAGTTCATGATCGAGTTAGCCGCTAACTTTACTTGTAGCTAATCTTTGCATGTGAATGAGTGAGAGAGAGGTTGTAAATTAGAGATGGTACAGTAATTCAGGGTGAGAGAAAACAAACAACCTTTGTTTGTTTTAAACTCACTTCAGTGGCAAACATTTGCATTTGATTTGGGTTACACGCTTCATGGGTAAAATGATCCTTTTCCTCATAAAACACACTAATCATGAGCAGTAAGATAATACATATATTTTGTCCATGACTGTGATAAGTCAGAAGTTCAGGACAAAGTTCTTTCCTCAACATGTTTAGAATGTAAAAATAAGGACCATATGGTGCAGTTGAGACCAATTGCACAGATATATTTAAGAAAAAACAAGATCAATGTATGAGACAGAAAGTAATTGAAGGATAGTTGAAGTAAAGCAGGAGAGGGGTGTGGAACATAGACGGTAGTGAAATAGCATGTTTGTGCTATAAATTCTTAGTAATGTAAATCAGATGAAAGAGAGATCTTGCAGAAACAGTTATCCAAATACACCTGTCAGAGATATGGCTGTTTTCATCACTTGTAGTGTGTCAAAGGAATGCTGATGCAAAGTGATACTTGAGCCATTCTTCCTGATTCCCAAACCATTGTTCTTAATAACCCCAGAACCTCCAATTTTGAATTCCAGTTTTTGGCAATGTTTTCAAATTCACTGCTCCCGTAAAAAAGAAAATCATCGACATGCATCATTAGGCTGCCTCTCCTGATGCCAATAAAACATGGCAAAACCTGCTTTTAACTGAAGCCATCCCAATTTTAGCAAAGACAGAAGTACCAATTCTAGCAGCAACATTGAGGCCATATACACATGTATTTAACTTGCAGACAGACTCCAATGAATTTGATGCCTCTTTTGGAGGACAAAGAAACCACCTTTTTGAATTGATCTATCCGCAGAATGCTGCTTTAATATCAATTGATCTATGTTTCCAAACATTTGCTGCTAACAAAGCCAAGGAAGTTTTCAAAATTGTTTCTCCTGTTATTGGTGAATCTACGCGTACCTTGGTCACCAGTTTTTCTTCAAAACCTCATGCCACTAGCCTTGCTTTAATCTTTTGTCACATGAAAAGAAATCGTTTCCACACACATCCACCTGTGCTTTAGGGCTGGTTGTCCCTATCTGCCATTTCTGTATATACCATAAATTCTATTCAGCTTTTGTGCTCTTGTTTGACAATTTTCATTCACTTGTTTACTCTTTGCTCATTGCTCATTGCTGTAAGATATCAATGACAAGGACTCTGTTCCTGGTGGTATTCCTCGCTAGTAAGATTGTTGCCGATCTTGAAAAAACTATGCCCCTCATTTTGTCCTTTCCGTCTCTTTCTGGACTGCTATTCAACTTTCCTCCTATAAAGAGGATTCCTTTCAAGATCTCTTTCTAGGGGCTGGTTCATTCCCAGACCCACCGTTTGAGATTAACATGTCTTTGCTTGCCTTTCAACTTTGGACTGAGTTTCCCAAACCATGAGCTCAACCTTCTGCCCTCACTCTGCATATTCATCTGCTTTTTGTGTAATTGTTCTATCTCTCCATTGACTAGCCCCTTCTTTGGAAATTTCTCCACCCACTACTTAACCATCGGAATTCATTTGTCCATCATCAAATAAACTGTCAATTACAGCATTTTGATCTATCCCACTTTACAATATTCAGGGTGGCGTTCTACCAGGCTACTTGATATTTTCTATCACTCCTTAAGAATCTGCAAATATGTAATCCATACCAAGTAACCTTGAGAAGTGTACCTGAGATGTTTCGTTTACATAGTCACAAATTTTTTTTCCTGTCTTTCTGCAGTTTTGCCATTCTTTAAGCCCCTCTCTTCTAATGAATCAAATCTTCCTGATTTCAAATGATTTCTGATGGCCTCACTTTTTGTTTTGTTCATTTGTGGGACATGGGCATCACTGCCTGGCGAGTATTTATTGCCCGTCCCTAGTTGCCACCGAGAAGGTGGTGGTGAGCTGCCTTCTTGAGTCGCTGCAGTCCAAGTGCTGTAGGTTGACTCACTATGCTCTTAAGGAGGAAATTCCAAGGAATGGTGATATATTTCTAAGTCAGGATAGTGAGTGGTTTGGAGGGAAAGTTGCAGGTGGTGCTGGTCCCTTGTATCTGCTGCATGTGTCCTTCCAGATGGAAGTTGACCTCGGTTGGGAAGGTGCTGTCTCAGGACTTTTGGTGAATTTCTGAGTATATAGGTTATTAGTAGCACACAAGTACTAGCCTTCGGTGGCGATAGTGGATGCTTGTGGATGTGGTGCCAATCAAGCGGGCTGCTGTGTCCTGGATGGACAAGCTTCGTCAAGCTTCGAGTGTTGTTGAAGTTGCACACATCCAGGCAAGTGGGGAGTATTTTATCTCATTCCTGACTTGTGCCGTGTAGATGATGGATGGACTTCGGGCAGTCAGGTGGTGAGTTACTCGCCGCAGTATTCCTGGACTTTGACTTGCTCTTGTAGCCACTGTGTTTATGTGGCAAGTCCAATTGAGTTCCTGGTCAATGGTAACTCCAAAAACGTAGATAGTGGGGGATTCAGTCTTGGTAACACCATCAAATAGAGGAGTGGTGATTAGATTGTCTGTTATTGCCCTGATCTTGTTGCATTTGGACACAGACTGCTTCAACAACTGAGGAGTTTTGAACAATGTTGAATATTGCACAATCATTGCTGACATTCCCCCTTCTGACCTGATGATGGAAGGAAGGGCATTGATAAAGCAACAGAGGATGGTTGGACACTATCTAGGGGACTCCTGCAGACATGTCCTGGAGCTAAGATGACTGCCAACCATGACCATCTTCCTACATGTCAGGTATGACTCCAACCAGAGAGTTTGCGCCCTGATACCCATTAAATTCCAACTTTTCTCAGGCTCCTTGATGCCACTCTTGGCTGAATGCAGCCTTGATATCAAGGGCTGTCACTTTCACCATCTCTCTGGAATTCAGCTCTTTTATCCATGTTTGAACCGAGATTGCAATGAGTTCAAGACCTCAGTGGCCCTGATAGAACCCAAACTGGGCATCACTGAGCAGGTTATTGTTGAGTAAGTGCTGCTTGACAGCACTGTTTCTTTGCCCTTCCACCACTTTATTGATGATCGAGTCTGATATGGTAGTAATTGGCTGGGTTGGATTTTGTACAGGACATACCTGGGTAATTTCCCATATTGTCGGGTAGATGCCGGTGTTGTAACTGTACTGGAAGAGCTTGGTTAGGGGAGTGGCAAGTCTTTGGTACTATTGCTGGAATGTTGTCAGGGCCCGTAGCCTTTGCACTATTCAGCGTCTCCAACTCTTTCGTGATATCATGTGGAGTGAATTGAATTGGCTGAAAACTGGTATCTGTAATGCTGGGGACTACTGGAGGAGGCTGAGATGGATCATTGACTTGGCACTTCTGACTGAAGATTGCTGTGAATGCTTCAGCCTTATCTTTTGCACTGATGTGCTGGGCTCTTCCATCATTGAGGATGGGGATATTTGTGGAGCCTCCTCCTCCAGTGAGTTGTTTAATTGTCCACCACCATTCACGACTGGATGTGGCAGGACTGCAGAGCTTAGATCTGATCCGTTGGTTGTGGGATCGCTTAGCTCTATCACTTGCCGCTTTCGCTGTCGGGTGTGCAAGTAGTCCTGTTTGAAGGCTGCACCAGGTTGATACCTCATCTTCAGGTATGCCTGGTGCTGCCCCGGGCATGCCCTCCAGCACTCTCCACTGAACCAGGGTTAATCTCCTGGCTTGATGGTAATGGTTGAGTAGGGGATATAATGGGCCACGAGGTTACAGATTGTGCTCGAGTAGAATTTTGCTGCTGTTGATGGCCCATAGTGTCTCGTGGACGCCCAGTCTTGAGTTGCTAGATCTGTGCAAAGTCTGTCCCATTTAGCACGGTGATAGTGCCACACAACACAATGGAAGTTATTCTCAATGTGAAGGCAGGACTTTGTCTCCACAAGGACTGTGCAATGATCACTCTTACTGATACGGTCATGGACAGATGCAACTGCAGCTGGCAGATTGGCAAGGATGATTTTTCCCTTTTTTGGTTCCTGCTGGTGGGAAAGGGATAGTGATTTCAGGGACACTGCCTGTAAGGTATGATTCTCAGAGTATAAATATGCCAGGCTGTTGCTCGATTGGTCTGGGAGACAGCTCTCCCAATTTTGGCATGAGCCCCCACATGTCAATAAGGAGGACTTTGCAACATTGACAGGGCTGTTTCTGCCATTGTCTTTTCCAGTGCCTAGGTTGATGCCAAGTGGTCTGCCCGGTTTCATTTCTTTGTTGAGACTGTGGCGATTGATACAACTGAATGGCTTCGTAGGCCATTTCAGAGGTCAGAGACCAGACCGGGTAAGAATGGCAAATTTCCTTCCCTGAAGGACATTAGTGAGCCAGATGGGTTTTTCCTGACAATCTGCAATGGTTTCATGAGTAGATCAGTAGATTCTTAATTCTGGATTTTGTTTTTGAGTTCAAATTCCACCATCTGCTGTGGTGGGATTCAAACTTGGGTCCCCAGAACATTAACTGAGTTTCTGGCTTAATAGTCCAGCGATAATACCATTAGTCCACTGTCTCTGTATCATAAGGTTTACTGAATACTTTGAGACACTTCAACTTTACTGAAAGCCTTTCGGCCTGCATGCAGTGCATTTAAATACACCAAGAAAAGTTGAATTAATTATAGCCCTATGGTGGGGCCTAATCACTTACTACTAATGGAACTTTAGGATTCTGACCAAAACCTAATTGATATGAACCATGTCCTCCTGCATCTGCATCTGCAACAAATTCTTATCATGCACAGCCTACATTATGCAGATGATTTACAAACCGTTTTGTCTGTTACTGCAATGTTCTATTCATGTACCCACTAATAAAGGAGTTTTCTCTGCTGCATTCATACCCACAATGTTCATATTCACACACGTGAGAAATTTTGTCAGTGATCCAAGTCAGGTCCCTATCCACTTTTCCATTAACTCATCGAAAATTATTTTCTTCCCTTACTTAGTATTATTGCTGACTGACAACATCTGGTTGCCAAATATAACATGATTTCTTTAGTTGTCTCCAATATCTATAAATGCATTGTCATTACCTAGTTGAAATCGCTTACTAAGAGCAGGCTTACTGTAGACCGTCATTCGTTACTTCTTACAAATCTCATCTTTTATTTGACGCTTCCT
>JAHRHZ010000014.1:63005058-63103411 GCA_024137785.1 Ginglymostoma cirratum
TCAGAGATATTTCCTAAGTCGTTAAGTAACTGTGGATTTTTCTACAAAGCAGTGGAAGTTTCTAGAGAAGACAACTGAAAAACAAGGGATCTGATCAGCAGAAGATTCGTCATCTCAACATCATAACTGGGAAACGAAGACCGGTAAACTAACTCTCCAGTTTTTCCACCTCTAATAATAGTTTACTTTCCTTATTTACTTGTCTGTGCATGTGTGTGCATATAAGGGAAAGTTTATAAGGAAATTAGAGTTTCAGTTAGCATTGCTAATGGTTTATATCACCGATTACTCATCACTGTAGCCTAATGACTAAGTTAATTAATAATTAGTGGTTAGTGCAGAAACCTAACCCATACTTCGACAATCCTTGGTTTGAAAGTCTGATAAATTGTGGTAATGTGCGTACTTTAAAACATGGGAACATTCTGTATGATTCTGCAAATAGCAGGGCTTGATTTATGGTGTGCTACCTCAGTGAGTCACAAAAAATAGGCCATACCTTGTTTCCTCTTTAGAAGAAACAGTGATATTACCTAGGTCCACGCTGTAACTTCATTCTTCCAATAGTCACTAGGCTTATTTTCAAAAAAAACAACAGGGGTGGGCAATCATGCCCCAGCGCTTCACATTTTAACTCAACCACCCTCTGTAGCTTCTAATGTATAACTTTGTAAGTAATGTGGAGGTGCCGGTATTGGACTGGGGTAGAAAAAGTCAGCAGTCACGTGACACCAGGTTATAGTCCACAGGTTTATTTGAAATCACACAAGCTTTTGGAGCATCATTTCACTTGACAAAGGATCAGTGCTTCAAAAGCTTGTGATTTTAAATAAACCTGTTGGACTATAATAAAAACCGAAAGAACTGTGGATGCTGTAAATCAGGAAAACAAACGAAGTTGCTCAAAAAGCTCAGCAGGTCTGGCAGCATCTGTGAAAGGAAAAACAGAGTTAACGTTTCGGGTCCGGTGACCCTTCCTTCGTTCTGAGCATTGCAACATCAAGTAAAGATACTCAGCTGGAGGCAAAATCCACATCACTACCAAGCAATTACTTGATTATTTACACTTTCACTTCAATTTAATTTATTTTAAGTTCTTCATCTTCATTTGAGCATTTCATAGTTTGGCACACATTTTTTGCACTACAAGTTTGTTTTTGCCTAAGGGAATGAAAAAAAGATTGAAAGCAGCAGACAGCCACTTGACCAAAGGATAAATCTGGGTGCCTGTTGGAAATAACTCTGAAAAAAAAGGTTCATTGCACTGTTCCCAGAGTAATAACTGTTGCATAAAACTAATTAATACTGATCCTGTGCTATGCTTAATTACACTGCATCAGATTTTCTAACTACAGTAATTTAAAATGACTTGTTAAAGTAAAACAACTTTG
The DNA here is from genome assembly GCA_024137785.1 of Ginglymostoma cirratum. NCBI lineage: Eukaryota > Metazoa > Chordata > Chondrichthyes > Orectolobiformes > Ginglymostomatidae > Ginglymostoma > Ginglymostoma cirratum. The sequence continues at coordinate 63,006,450 of JAHRHZ010000014.1, forward strand.
ACCAAATAGGAAACGTAAGAAAGCAACCAAAACTGCTGCACAAAAGATCATTTTGATAATGGGTGATAATGTAGTGTATTAAACAACAGTTGCATTGAAAAGAAAACAATTTCTAAATACATTTATAGGTCTGACTGAGATACATTATTATTGATCATAGTAAATACTGAATTCACTAAGACAGAAGTAAATCATGTGAAACTGTTAATTTCCTTTCAATTATTCATTAATACCTTTGTTAAAACAACAGGCAGAGTGATATAAATAAATGCACTAAGTGCTCATCTGCAATGCTTGTCAATAATAATTTCTATCTAGAGTGCTGACATAAAGCTAAATTTTGAACAACGCATATAGCATTTGTTTTTGATTTTCCAGCGATTGAAATTCATTTGCAAGGTTCTGCACTGGGAGCAGAACACAGCCTTACAGAATTGATCCTTTCGTCTAAAACTAAACACACAACAGCTGCTGACCTGCATGATGATTTCTAACACACAGAGCAGTTCATCAAACTCTGCCAATGGCAATGTAATTGATAGCTATTCTTGACTCACATTGTACTTTTAGAAGTCTCAAGTTCTACCGTCACCTGATAACTTTAACAGAATACATCAACTTTGCTGCAACCTGAGGAAATGCAATAATCACAATATCATGACTGGCTATTCCATAATTTTTTATGTGACAGGTTGCTTACACGTGGAATGACATCCATTTCAAAGAAAAAAAATGCTTTCTATAATCAAAAAGTCTTTATTCTCTGAACATTCAGGTATTTTGATATGGCAAAATACCACATTGTTTGCTGGCAGGTTTCCCAGTATCCTGTTGTGATTCTTTTATTCAGTCTCAACATGCAGTTTATACTCAAGGTCTGAAACACATCTGAACCTAGTGCCTGGGGAGGTAGGGGCAGAAGATGACTAGCTTACATCAATTCGGGCTATTGGCTATCAATCAGAATCTACTCCATCTTCGGGAAAATGATCGAATGCCCATTCTTGCTTTATTGAGTACACTGCAGACCAGGTTGATGATTTTGAATGATCCAAGGCGGTCATACATCTGTGCAAAGTTGTGCTCTTAATTCTGAAATTGTGATTCAGCCTTGCAGAAATAAAAGTAATGAAATTGATCATTAGCAACAGCCCAGAGCATTAATGAGCTCAAAATCTAAGCTGGCTAGGTAAAAACTGACTGTTAATATGCCTTAAAAAAAAAAAAGGCCAATTACTGCAGATGTCAGGAGTTCTTCAGGGTAGTATTCCAGGCCCAATCATCATCAACGCTTCATCAATGACCTTCGCTCTATCATAAAGTCAGAACTGGGGATGTTCACTGTTGAGCACACAACGTTCAGTACCATTTGCAACACCTCAGATACTGAATCAGTCCATGTCCAAATACAAGAAGACATTGACAATATCCAGGCATGAGCTGAAAAGTGGCAAGTAACACTTGCACCACATGAATGCTAGGCAATGACCATCTCCAGTAGGAGACAATATAATCACCACTCTCGACATTCAATGACATTTACCATTACTGGATCCCCCTCTATCAAAATCCTTGGGGTTACCATTGATCAAAAACTGAACTGGGCTAGCTATAGAAATACAGTGGCTGTAAGAGCAGGTCAGAGGCTAGGAATAATGCACAGAGTAACTCACCTGACTTCCCAAAGTCTGTCAACCATCTACAAGGCACAAGTCAGGATGAGATGGAATACTCCCCACTTGCCTGGATGGGTGCAGCTCCAACAACACTAAAGATGGTGAAACCCTCCAGAATAAAGCAACCAACTTGATTGGCCCCACATCCACAGGCATCCACTCCCTCCATCACAGATATTCAGTACACACTGCTGCTACCATCTGCAAGATGCACTGCAGAAATTCACCAAAGATCCTTGAACAGCAACTTCCAAATCCATGACCACTTCCGACTAGAAGGACAAAGGCAGCAGATACATCGGAAACACCAGCACCTTCAAGGTTTTCCTTCAAGCCACTGACCATCCTGACTTGGAAATATATTGCTGTTCCTTCATTGTTGCTAGGTAAAAATCCTGGAACTCCTCCTTTATTGGCATTGTCGGTCTACCGACAGCACGCGGACTGTAGTTCAAGGTTGCAGCTCACCACCACATTTCTTAAGGACAACTGGGGACAGGCAATAAATACCGGCTAGACGGCAATACCTACATCCTGCGAGTAAATTTTTTTTTAAATGCTGCAAGACTGAAATTAATAACAAGAAAATAGCTGGGCAAAACAGAACTCCGCCTCCTGATCATAGAGATGTCTGGCACCATCTGAGGAGTGAGAATCAGAGTTTACATTGAGTCCTATATGAATCTTTTTTATAGATGCTGAATCTCACCAATTTTTCTTAAGAAATGAAAGAAAAACATGGTCCGATAAAAGTATCAGATCCTGTTAAAGTATCAATAAGCAAAGTCTCAAATACATTACATCTCTTAACCTCGTGCAAGTAAAAATACATTGACAAACGAGATCATAGACAGAGCAATTTATTATAATCACTAAAAGATGCTAATCAAGTAAATCAATTGTACAAACATCCCTGAAAATGGCAACAAAAGTAGATAAGATGGTAAAGGCGGTGTATGGCATGTTTGCCTTCATCAGTTGGGGCATCGAGTATAAAAGTTGGCAAGTCATGTTTCAGCTTTCATTATGCTACGTTTGGAGTAGTGTGCTTAGTTCTGGTCACCAGACTGTGGGAAGGATGTGAAGGCGTTGCCGAGGGTGGAAAGGAGGTTTACCAGGTTGTTGCCTGGATTGGAGTTTATTAGCTATAAAGAGAGGTTAGATAAACTCGGACCGATTTCGCTAAAGCAGACACTGAGGAATGGCCTGATAGATGTATATAAAATGTGAGTCTGGACATGGTGAATACTCAGGAGTCTTATTCCCAAGGTAGAAATGTCAAATATTAAGGGACATAGGTTTAAGGTGAGAGGGGGTAAGTTTAGAGGACGTATGTGAGGTAAATATTTTACACAGAGGGTGGTAGATGCCAGCAATTTACTGCCAGATGAGGTGGTAAAAGCAGATATGACAGCAACATTTAAGATGCATTTAGACAGACACAAACAGGGAATAGAGCGATAAGGACCGTGTGCAGGGGATAGGATTAAGAATGGCAACATGGTCAGCACAGATATGATGGGCTGAAGGGCCTGTTCCTGTGCTGTACTGTTCAACATGGAACCCTCTGCTGATAACTAGAAGATTGTAAGAACTCTTTCAAAAGTAATAGATGTCTTCATTTTACCGGTTTGGCTGAGAACTCAAACTCACAAAAAGGCTTGGTCATACGAGGATCATGAGTTGACATTGAAGCTACAAAGGGTCATTGTATTGGACAGCAAGCCTGTGTTAGCATGGACACTTTTTGAGATTATCTTTTAGAATCCAGACTATAGTTTATTTCTTCTCAGAGTGACTGTGAATAAACAGTCAACCCAGACCTGGGCCTGACTCTACAAGAATTTTTGGTTGGAGCATGGGTTCTAGATGTCTTCTATCTAGACCACAGCACCAAAGCCAGGAGTACAGGATGGGAATCCCAGTGTTAGGTCTCTTAAAATGGGTTAGCAATTGTTCCAACCTTGCAAATATGTTGGCCATGCTGTTACCCAGTTCCATTTCTTTTTTGTTTGGAGTTGTTTGTCTCTTATACAGAGATAACAAGGTGTAGCGCCGGATGAACACAGCAGGCCAATCAGCATCAGAGGAGTAGGACGTTTCGGGCCTAGACCCTTCTTCAGAAATGGGGGAGAACAAGGGGATTCTGAAATAAATAGGGAGAGAGGGGGAGGCGGATAGAAGATGGATAGAGGAGAGGATAGGTGGAGAGAAGGCAGACAGGTCAAAGAGGTGGGGGATGGAGCCAGTAAAGGTGAGTGTAGGTGGGGAGTTAGGGAGGGGATAGGTCAGTCCAGGGAGGACGGACGGACAAGTCAAAGGGGCGGGATGAGGTTAGTAGGTAGAAGATGGGGGTGGGGCTTGAGGTGGGAGCAGGGGATAGGTGGGAGGAAGGACAGGTTAGGGAGGTGGGGACGAGCTGGGCCGGTTTTGGGATGCGGTAGGGGAGGGGAGATTTTGAAGCATGTGAAGTCCACGTTGATACCATTGGGCTGCAGGGTTCCCAAGCGGAATATGAGGTGCTGTTCCTGCAACCTTCAGGTGGCATCATTGTGGCACTGCAGGAGGCCCAGGATGGACATGTCGTCTGAGGAATGGACGGGGGGAGTTGAAATGGTTCGCGACTGGGAGGTGCAATTGTTTAGTGCAAACCGAGCGTACGTGAACGTCAGCCTTCCTGCTCCTCTGATGCGGATTGGCCTGCTGTGTTCATCCAGCTCTACACCTTGTTATCGCAGATTCTCCAGCATCTGCAGTTCCTACTATCTCTGTCTCTTACGCAGTTGGTTCTGAGGTTTGTGGACTGCTACAATTGTCTTGCTAGTGCAAGGTTTGTTCTGTCCTAGAAAATTTAAGAACTGGATCGTTGACTGGAGTAATTCTTTCCAGGGAACACATTAAGACATAAGTAAAAGCACACCACTATCAACACAGAGGATGGCATGATGTGTCAGTGGTTGGCATTGTGCAGCAACAGCTCTACAGACCCAGGTTCAACATGTGTGGGGAGTTGTCATGTTCTCCCCGTGTCTGCATGGGTTTCCAGCAGGTGCTCCAGTTTCCTCCCACAATCCAAAGATGAGCAGGTTAGGTCATTAGCTGTGGTAAGTATGGAGTTACCGGGATAGGGTGGACAATTGACTCTGGGTGGGATGCTCTTCGGAGGGTCGGCAGAGACTCGATGGGTCAAATGGCCTCCTCCTGCACTATAGGGATTCCGTCAGATCAAGTGACGTGACCTGATCCTGCGTCAATTTAGCAAAACTAGCTTGAACAGAACCGTAAATGCAAATGTCCAAATTGGGTGGTGTTTTAAACCCTATTTTTATCATGTTTTAGCCAGTACAAAACACCAACTCTCAAAAAGATTGTAATAGAATTGAGGCAGGGGTTGCTTTTCTGATTTAAAAATTATGGATACCCAGTGTTACGCTCCACCTTTGTATCTGGTCCTGGAATTAAGCTGTGGATGTTTTATCGAATTTTGGCAAATAATGACTGAAAAGTTTTTTTTTTGAAGAATAATATAGCACCCCCGCAGGTTTAGAAGTCTCGATGACAAAAAAACCTTACTAATGCACTCTTCCTCTCAAGAATTAGGTTCTAGAAACCTTCTGAAATTTGTCATGAAATCTATTATTTCTTATTGCTTGCAATTTGATCTCTATGATCAGGAGGCAGAGTTCTGTTCTGCCCAGTGATAGGGGTGGGACTTGTTTCAAAGGTTTAAACAGCTCGCTAAACAAAACAAGCAGTTCAAAAGTCACTCAAGGTAGTTCAAAAGGTATAACCAGTTAGAGGAGACAGGCAGAAACAGAAGCAAGCTCCATGCACAGAGGAACTCAGTAAGCTACACTACTGTAAAGATAGCTGAATGACACTCCGTCTGTGTACTTAGCAGCTGGATAGCTGATGTACTGTTAGAAATCCGAGGAACATTTGAAGTGTCATTCCCATACTAGTACGGGAAAGTGGAACCACTGCAGATAGCAGCACATTTTTAGTGGTACAGACTCAAATGGGCTGAAGGGCCTCTTTTGTACTGTATGATTCCATGAATTTAAGTAGTTGTTTTAGGAGTTAGCAGACAGTGAAGTGTTGGAGCCAGGCTGCCAGTAAAGTCTTGGTAGCTGTGGGGGCTCAGAAGCAGTGCACCACTTATAGTTCAGTTTAGTACAAGTGGAGAGTGGGGTTTGAACACTCACAATGCCACAATCGTTCCTTGCAACTGAGCCAGATTAGAGCTCTGGTAAAGAAAATCTAGTGGCATAACTAGTTTAGTGAAGGTACCCATTTGTCAAAAGCTGGATTTGTGCTAGAGCGCACACATTGTCTACTTAAAAAGAAGTTACCTGCCCTCACGCAGGTTTTAATGGAAGTTTGGCTGTCTGGTCTGGAATTAAGGTCTAATTGGACAAATGCCTTTGGAGTGCCATTTATGGCACATGGTTTCATGCGAAAGAACACAACATTAAGCTCACTATCATTAAATTAAAAGATCATGTTTTTATCTTTATCTCATCCTCAGTACAATTTGGAATTTTTGGATGGTCACTTGGGTAATTAGGCACCATTGTGGATGGACAGGCTGCTTGCAATATATTAGTTCTTTTTTGTGACATTATTTGCAAGCTTGCAGTCCTACATATATCATTTTCTTGTACTACAGTTATGTAGTCAACTGGTATCAATATCACAAAACAATTTGGCATTCCCTCAGCTTGTGCCCCTTCCCATGAATAAAATACAAGACTGCAGTGAGTTTTTGAACCAGGTAAATATAAGATTTTATGATTAAATAGTATCCCTAGAGTGTGGAAGCAGCCGTTCAGCCCATCAAGTCCACTTTGACCCTCTGAAGAGCATCCCACGCAGACACAGGGAGAATGTGCAAACTCCACACAGACAGTCGCCTGAGGGTGAAATCAAAGCTTTCCCTGGCACGCGAGCCAGCAGTGCTAACCACTGAACCATCAAGCTGAAGAGAAGCAAAGATAAATACTATTCTGGTAGTTGAAGGACTTTTGTTTTCCCAAAAACCAGAATGTGAGATTAGAGCAAGATAACAAAGCCCTTTTCTCACCACTCTACCAATCTTTATGCTCAGAAAGAACTGTAATTGAAAAGCTAGTCTGTTCTTCAGCAAATGGGAGCTGTCGGTCTCAGTGAGCTTGAGTTTTAAGACAATCTGCTGCCAACTTGCAATTTACCAGATTTATTCAATTAAAATTTCATAAGTAACCATTAAGGCATCCGAATTGCGGCTGCTATTCACTACCATAACCCAGTACTACCATACACATTAATAGTAATGCGGGTTTTAAAAGGAACTGGCCTACTATCATTGCAGACATATTATTGTTAATTTTTATTCAAAAAGCTCTTGGCCATTTTTCAGCTTGGATACCTTGTAACATGGGGAGGTGGATGGGTGTGGCATAGCAGTAGTGTCATCGAATGCAAATTCCAGAATCCCAGGCGAATGTTCAGAGTTTGATTCCCATCATGGTAGATAGTGAAATTTGAATTACATTTTTTAAAAAATTATCTAGTATTACAAACTAGCCAATCATCAACACTGTTGATTTTTGTAAAAACACATCTGGGTCACTTAAGTCCTTCAAGGAAGGAAATCTTCTGCCCTTACCTGGGCTGGTTTACATGTAACTCCAGGCTCACAGCAATGTGTTAGAATCTGAACTGCCTTCTGTGCAATTCAGGATAGCCAATAAATGCTGGCCTAGCCAGCGAAGTCCACAATAAGGATTTTCTTTTTCAAAAAATACATCACAAAATAACACGATTCCGACACGAATCACCACCTGCTCCACGCGCACACCTACACACACACACACGCACACACACAATCCCACCCGCAGAAAAGCCAATGAGGAGCTGCCCAACTGGAAGAGTTGACAGCTATTAGGTTGGGGGCAGGATTATTACCCCTCAAGGACAGGAAATCCACCTCAAGAAGCTGCTGGACAATTGGCTGGATGGCAACAGTAACGCCAGTAGCTCCAGGCAGCACAGTGGCCACTGCTTCCTGGAGTATGGGAAGCCCCCAGTGCATAACACTTGAGGCGGGGGAAATGGGTGAATTTTGTCAGGATCAGATTGGCAGCCTTTTGAGAGAAGAGGTCAGGGACAATGTTAGAGAGGCCAGAGACAGGAGGAAAAGGGAAATCCTACGGTGTGCCTTCAACTCGGAAACAGCCTGACATCAGCCTGCTTGTGAACAATTAGCACAGGTACTTATTAGTTAGTCTTTTTAGGGCCTCAGTAGGCCCGATGTGTATATCTATTGTGCTGGGCAATTTGATGACACCTCATCCGATGGTAAAACCTTACCGAATGGGTACCCTATGGAAAGGCTGCGTGTTAGATGTTGTGATCAAGTCCTCCATTTTTTAATACTGGATAGCAGGGGAGCATAAATCTACCCCAATGACTCACCATGGTAAGAAGGAACCAAAAAGGGAACCCAGATCATGGTTGCTAATTACAGTAAGGGGTCTTTCTATTTGATGCAGGTAGCACTTTACTGATGTCAAATGTACAGAGGAGAAAAAAAGAAATGAGTAATACAAATGTTAAGCAAAAACACCATATTCATTTGCTTTCAGAGAATATTAATACATTGCAAGCTGACAAAGAAAGTACAAGAATTAAAAGGTGACCCATACCGAAGCAAAAAAACTTACACAAGAAGGGAAACTTAAGTGGAGTATCATAGAATCATAGAATCCCTACAGTAAGGAGAGAGGCCATATGACCCATCGAGTCTGGACTGACTGTCCAAAGAGCATCCCACCCAGACCCAGCCCCCACCTACAACCCCACATGTACTTTGGCTAACCCAACTAGCCTGCACAACCCTGGAAACTATGGGCAATTTCGCATGGCCAATCCACCTAACCTGCACATCTTTGGAATGTGGGAGTAAATCGGAGCACCCGGAAGAAACTCACACAGACACGGGGACAAAATGTGCAAATTTTACACAGGCAGTCACCCAGGGTTGGAAGTGAACCCAAGTCCCTGGAGCTGAGAGGCAGCAGTGTGAACCACTAAGCCACAATGCTGCTCATCGGTAGCTTGAAAACCTCCATCACTTTATTGCAGAACAAACAGAGGAATTCGCACTGTTAGAATCACAGCATCCCTATAGTGCAGACAGAGGCCTTCAGCCCATCAAGTCTCACCGAGCCTACAAACAGCATCCTGCCCAGACTGATAAAGCAGGGTCCTCCTCACCTTCAACATGGCCCTGGCAAAGAGAGAGCTGGGACCCATGATAGGGTAGCAGATGCTTGGCTATTGCAATTTCCTTGCTTTTCAATAGTTTGTTTTCTCCGAAGATTTCACTTTTATTCATCAAATAAAACTGATTCAGTATTACTGCTCGCGTACCCACCAGGTTTTTGTTGATCAGCTTCAGAGAGCTCCTAACAGCTGTCCATAACTGGAAAATCTCAAAGTCAGATGGTGAGTTCTTAATTTGTTCCCAAATGACCTCAATATATCCAATTAGTGAAACAGACAACCTTCCCTATCCCCAGGGATGTCAGAGTTGAGAATGGAGGTAGCAAACCAGTACGCAGGCTCCTGGCACCATTTCTTCAATGTCCTTGCCTCCATTCCATCCTGATTGGGACTGGAAAATCTAACTTTCAATTGCAATCATTTTGACACCAACAAACCTATTGGATTAAAACAGCCAGCAAAAGAATCTCAGGCCCAATACCCGAACTGAAGTTGGCATTTACAGGATTCTAGGAACTTTATTCCATGATCATTTTACAGAGGGAGAATATTATCACCAGTTGAGACACAACACAGACAGAGGGTTAAGGTGGATGGCAAAATGCCTGGCCTTCCACAGTGAGGCAAAAGGGAGATTTCAATCTTTAATCGCTCTGCTAAAATCTGCACAAGGTGATTGCTGCAGCCCCGAGTAGGATTTTGAGACAGGAGGCTGATACCAAGCACCCAGACAAACAACTCCTGGCTCCCAGCAAAGGCCCCGCACCAGCCTTGTAGACTGTGTACAAAGAGGCAGAGCTAATGCGTCTCAGGTCAATGACCCATTTTTGTGAAATTCTGATAAAACAGCATCAAACTGAAATCTGTGTCTCTCCCTCTACCTGGATACTGGATGTGTTACCAACATTTTCTGCTTTTAATGAACAAAATGAAGGCTGTTGTTCAAATGAACAGATTCTAAAGGGTAGTAGGGAACTGCAGATGCTGGAGAATCTGAGATAACAAGGTGTAGAGCTGGATGAACACAGCAGGCCAAGCAGCATCAGAGGAGCAGGAAAGCTGACGTTTCGGGCCTAGACCCTTCTAAAGGACCTTGATTTGGAATGGTTTGTGAACAAAGGTCAATATACAAAGAGAAAACACAGATCATAACACTGTCAGTACACTTTTTACAACTCAAAAATAGATTTAAAAGTAACAAAACTAATTTGATGATTTTTTTTTCATGTTTTGCTGCTACAGGCAGATCCCTGATCCAAAATGATGAGTACAGCACCAAGATATTAAACAGTCACACATTAAAAAGCCAATACCTTACAGTAAGAACTAGTCCGTTAACACATCCAGATTGCACTCTTAGCATGCAAAACCCATAGATATTTGATCAAAAACTTGCAAACATGAAGGAATAACGCATTCCAGACTTGTAATACCAGTGGTATGGAGCAGGACACATTTTGTTGATTAACAGAAATCTATAAGCATCAATTTGCAAGTATTTCTCCCATTTGCAATATGCAGACTACAGATCAGCAGGGTTTTTTTAAAATCATTCCTGTTATAAATAGGACGTCAAATATCAAATAAGTGCAATGGTTCAGCCCAATAAACTAAAAGCGGCCTCTCCAGCAAGAGCATTCCATTTCATCTCTCACACAGTGTTGTTTTAAAAACAGAAATATTCACGTCAGCAATGGCATCCTTGGTATAAAGCCTGATGTTCCACCATTCAGTGCCAAAAATTTTTGACAGAGAATCAATTAAAGCCCATGAATTGGCTTACTTAAATTGAAAAACAATTTTTGTGGTAGAGTCAGGTGATATCTAGTGAATGAGTCACTGACGTCAGAGCACTGATCAATGTGAGGAACAATAGAGTTTTATGGAGACAAACCGGCAAAGCATTGCATTGAAGGTATTTTGTTTGTCATTACATTTGAGCAAAGAAAATACAACTTACATTCTACTCCAATTTGTGATTCACACTATTTTGTGTGAAAGTAACAGTCCTTAACATTTTTAAAAAATCATTTCAATCACACTATTTCTATTAAGTTAGCAAAATGATAGGTAACAAAACATTTCTAGTTCTGGCACGACTTGCACCATTTTTTAAATCCTCTGCCTCCATCCTAAGCTTAGATTTTTTTCCTATGGAGGTTATTTTGCTGGAAACACATTACGGCTGAACACTTACGCTCGGTTCGCACTGAACAACTGCACCTCCCAGTCGCGAACCATTTCAAGTCCCCCCTTCCATTCCTCAGACGACATGTCCATCCTGGGCCTCCTGCTGTGCCACAACGATGCCACCTGAAGGTTGCAGGAACAGCACCTCATATTGGGAGCCCTGCAGCCCAATGGTATCAATGTGGACTTCACAAGCTTCAAAATCTCCTCTCCCCCTACCGCATCCCAAAACCAGCCCAGCTCGTCGCCACCTCCCGAACCTGTCCTTCCTCCCACCTATCCCCTCCTCCCACCTCCTACCTACCAACCTCATCCCACTTCCTTGACCTGTCCTTCCTCCCTGGACTGACCTAACTCCCAACCTACATTCACCTTTACCGGCTCCATCCCCGCCTCTTTGACCTGTCTGTCTCCTCTCCACCTATCTTCCCCTCTATCCATCTTCTATCCGCCTCCCCCTCTCTCCCTATTTATTTCAGAACCTCCTTCCCCTCCCCTATTTCTGAAGAAGGGTCTAGGCCCGAAACGTCAGCTTTCCTGCTCCTCTGATGCTGCTTGGCCCGCTGTGTTCATCCAGCTCCACACCTTGTTATATCAGGGCAGAACAACTGTCTTTCAGTACAACCCTGGCCATGGCCTCTTTTACATCTTTGGATTCACTAGTAGTCTATAATGGCAAGCCTCAGCTAGGGGTGAAAAATTTGGGGAATTCCAACTCTACAACATTTTAGAAGGATAGGCTACATTGTAAGAAGAAACACATTAGACAAATGCCTGTAAGAGCAAGTTTGCAAATGTTACAGCACAGCTCAAATTCTCTACTGTTGCAGTTTTCTCTATATTACTCGAAATCAGGGAAATATGGTTGGAGATTAGTTGGGGCTGCAGGAATGAAATCACCAAAAGAATAGTTCAGTTACAGTGGAAGGAAGTGGCCTTAAGAGTAAGGTGCACACTCGGTAATTCAATGTACCAGTGTTCAACAGTTTCCAGTGTAGCAACCTCACTGAACTAATCAACGAAAGTATCACCAATTACACTGTGTAACATTGTAAATCGAAGTTGCAGCTTGCACGTCTGTGTTGACCATCATCTACAACTGCACGAACATGCTCAGTACTGAAATCTTTCACAGCGAATTCCTACACTTGGATATGTCATTTCACTCTTAGCCCCGCATGAAAGGAAGTTGTAAAAGCCCCACGTTAGAGCTACTGTTTCCTCAAATTATTATTTTCAAAATGATTTTCGCACTGAGGATGCAGACTGCATTGCCATAGCATGCAGCCAAAGCAGAACGTGCCAATTTTGATTTTTGCCTGGAGGAGGTCAAATAACACAAATAATTTATTCGCACTGCCAAAAATCAGACTGAGACTACCGTGAAGGTTTTGAAACCAAAGGTTTTGCTGCAACAAATATTTGTAAAAGTCGTGCAGCCAGTGAGTTTTATTTATTTATAAAGTCATAGCTATCACAGTTCCAAATATCAAAGATACAATAGAAAGAATGACAGTGCAGCCTATTCCAATAATTTGTTGATAGGATAAACTTTTTGTTGAATGAATCATTGGTAGCGTTAATTTTCTTACCTTTGTACTGTAGGTGAGGACAATAATCCCTCAGTGTTTGTGGTTCAAAAAACTTTTGCCATGATTACTGCTTCTTCCATAAACCTTTGAACTGTCACCTATCTCAGGCTGCAGCTTCACACTGGGCACAGTGAAAACAGAACACACTGGTGAAGAAGGAAAACACATGGGTCAAAATAGTAACACTGCTACAGAGATTATTTACATATTCTAGTTCAGAATTGAGTTTAACAGATAGCCAATTCAGTTTTTCCAATGATGTCTTTGTGATTCCTGGCTTCAATATGGTAAGGAACCATTTACAAATATATTCAGGGTCTATATACAGAGAAACAAATCAATTTTCATGAAAAAGTGCAACTTCTGTCACCTTGTCACTCGTTTGTAATGCCATAGTGACTCTTGGCTTTTCTAGATTCAGAAATATCTACTCAAAAAACAAAGAAGAAAAGGTACTAAGTGATATTGAGAGCCCATTTTAGATTAATACAAGTCTATTTTTGTTAACGTTGCAACAATATTTAGAAGCACATAACTTTTACAAGATTTACTCCAATAGTTTTCTTCATCATTTAAAATACAGGCTTGACGTTTATTTTCACATTCAGAAACAACTCAAATCACATCAGTCAGCACCCTTCACTATAGAGTGATCGGACAGTTCGTTCCTGTGGACGTTCACACTGGAAGCTGATGGTTTCAGTCAGGCTGCTTGGTGAAGGCTTCATCCAGAGGCAGAGGCAGAGAGTTGTGGAAGTAGCAAAGAATGTGCATTGTCTACCATTCTCCTTTACATCCAAGCACATCGTTCACAGGAGTTGCCGACTATCAGATGTTTTAATTGGGGAATGACAAATAGCGTCAACTTAAAAGTGTGGTGGCAAATCAATGAACTTTTGATACCAGATTAAGACAAATTGCTTTTCCCTTTTTGAAGGGGTAAACTAGTACTAGAAGATACGATCCGCAGAACCATATCAGAGTTAACTGCCTGCATACTCTTACCAGACATGTTGCATTATGTATAAAAATATTTTTAAAAATTCTAGGACAACACCGACTAGACAGGATGGTAGACTTCACATTCTATGTGTAGGGCAGTGAATTAAATAATATCATAATTAAATGCCAAGTCAATTTGGTATCTAGGCAGTCAAAAATGGGCAAATTTCATTTTCTTGCCTTAATTATCTACAGAAAGCAGAATGTTACTTCACTACATCTAAACATTTCTTGAGGCTCATAGCACTGCTTTTATTCAAAATATGTAGATTTTCATCTTCGGTCTGGCCTTCAAAAGGATTTGCATCAGTCACTGTTTACAGCTCCACACAGACCCATTCTGGAAATGAATATCACCTAACAGTTATGCTTGTGCAAATAACCTGCTGAGCGCTGATAAAAGGATTAATACAGCAAAAATCTTAATATGGAAAATAACAAATTAAATTCTTATATTAAAATTACCACCCTTGAGGTATTTTCTTTCCCAATTTTAATTCCCCTCTGGTGTTCTGTAGAGATTGTGTCTGTTAATGATTGGAACAAGCATTTCTCTGCTGGCAGCCTGTTACAGTGAGATAATACAGGAGCATTTAAAAAAAATATTCTAATTATATACTGGCAGATCTGGGCTTATCCACATTATGATAACGAACTGGTAACTGATTAATAAGACAAAATTAGCTCAGAAGTCCTACTATATTTTTAAAATGTGTGGGGCACCATACGATTCTCAAAATTTTGGCAATTCTTAACTGTCCCCCCCCACCCCTTGAGAGAAGAGGATTGAGATGTCACCACACAGCATGGATCTGGTTAATTTCTTTTACCCAGCAAGAGGCGACAGTCTAATACCTCTCACTATCTTTGCTATTTATGAGTGAAACACTTCAGCTCAAATGCCAATTACCAATATAGCGGTTTAAATGGGTGGTACAACAAAATCCCAGAAGCTGCCATTTGTTAAGCCAGCTAAAATAACAAACTGCAAAGCTTATTTTGTTGCACTAATGAAATCCTAATTAATTGATCATATTGGTTAGAAGAATTTGTAACTTCTGCATCATCAAACATTCTAAACAATCTGTAATGTACCTAACTATGCACAGGCTAACTAATATCATCTTTAAACAGCAGCTAGCACAAAAGACACTCCTATGAATTCAAAAGAAGAATATTGTATGTGGTGACAATTGTTTCTAAAATAAAATGACGGATGAATAAGAGTCTATACAAATATAGATGCTGATTTCTTTCATATTTTAAAATTAGGCAGGTGTTGATCAATATGAATGTCATTCATCATGTTGGTAGTCAGGCACACAAATGAATTCTGAAATTATCAGATGATATGGTCTGCATCACTGATTGTATTAATATTTATAGGATTAGAGAGGTGTTATACAATTTGAATGGCTTTAAAAGGACATGGGATGCATACTTTTTTCAGCCAAAGAAAACAAAGTCTGCTGAAGAGTGTCAGGCCACAGAGTGAAAACCTAACTCATAATTCATCTGTTTTAGGATATGGCTTCTGGTTTCAGGAATAAAACTTTCAGGTTCAAGGTTGAAGTTTTAAATAGAAGAGAAGTAAACATCAGACTGAGAAACTGAGAAGAACTACAATTTAAAAAGTCTGAGTTTATCACACTTAAAGGATAACCTATATTTATCTGACAAGGTCAAAGCTAATAGCACAAAAGCATTTTAGAAAGTGGATGCCCTATTTGTGGACCTCTGAACAGAACCAGGACATTTATCATTACCTCCATAAAAGCCCAAACTTGGAAATTCTGAGAAAAAGCATGGCAAAATCCATTAGAAATAAAATCTTGAGGGGCATAAATAAGGTGACTAGCAAAGGTCTTTTCCCTAGGGTAGGGGAATCCAAAACTAGAGGGCATATTTTTAAAGTGAAAAGGAGAAAGATTTAAAAGGTACCCAAGGAGAAACTTTTTGTTTTACACAGAGGGTGGTTCATATTTGGAATGAACTGCTGGAGAAAATGGTAGATGCAGGTATAGTTACAACATCTAAAATTCATTTGGACAGATAAACGAATAGGAAAGCTTTAGAGGTTATAGGCCAAATGAGGCAAATGGGGCTAGTTCAGTTTGGAACACTCCGTCACCATGGATGCTTTGGGGCAAAGGGTCCGTCACTGTGCTGTGTCTCTATGACTCTATGAAAGAAAAATAATTTGTTTGCAGTTTGAACCATCCCAATGCATGTCACAAACAGAAGAAAAATTGCTGGAAAAACTAAGTGTGGCAGCATCTGTGAACAGAAGCAGAAATGTTAACTCTGCTTTCTCTCCACAGATGCTGCTAGACTTGTTGAGTTTTTCCAGCAATTTCTGGTTTTGTTTTTGGTTTCCAGCATCTGCAGTTATTTGGGTCTTGTTTTGTCCAATGCATATCACGTCGCCATAAACATGGCGATTCAGGATGGAGTCTTAGTTAAACAGTTTTTCAGTTGAAGTTGCCTGTGCGTGTTTACTGACAGAACCAAGCAGCTCAGTTTGGGAAACAGGCAGTTGTGGCTTTACATTGACACAGGCTCTCTCAGTCTGGTGAGAAACAGGCTACGAGAGATGAATCAGTGACGACTGCCCTCAGGCAAAGAAAATGCTAACTTCCTCATTCATCATATGGAATGCAGCCTGGATGGGGTAGTTGAGGGGTGGGGTGTAAACTGCTCACAACATGCGAATATTTGAAACAAAATGTGGTCATGCTTTGGCCTGTCGAAGCACCAAGAATTCTGTTGTGTTTACCTATTAGCTTTCTCTGTTCCCTGTTTACTGAAGTGGTTGTTTTTGAGGCTCTGTAACAGAACATCTGCGACCTCTCTATCTAGCAAGCATGCGCTTGTACTGCCCTAATCTTGGCTGCAGTAACTTGTACCCACTGTCTCACCACACGCGGATCCTGTCTCTGAGGTATCCTCAAAAGGTACATGCAGTGCCAGGATCTAAACTGGTGGGTGCGAGAGTGAAAGACAGTGATACTGACACTTCATCAGTTTCCTCTTGTTCTTCCACCTCTGACTGGCCAGCTCACACCTTCTGGAAGTCTCCAAAAAAAAAAGGCAGGAGTCTAGATCTGTGGTGAGAGGTGGAGAATGTAGAAGCAAAAAGTTAAAAGCATCTACAAATAGAGGACTGAGGTATGACAGAGAAATGTGATGTGAGGTGTAAGATTAGGTATGAAGATGCCCCAAGCTCCACCACTTCTTGGGGGAAGTTCCAATGGTGGCTACAACCTTCCCCAAGATCACAAAGAGATAATTACTGTACTGCACCCAATCAAACGAACAATCTGTTTGGGATCATGGAATTTCCACAGAGTTGGTGGGCTGTGTACACACAGCAAGAAGTAGGTGTGAATCTCACAGCAGTGCTTAGGTGAGGTGAAGCAATAGACTTTAGAACTAAAATTGTGATTGATGTGAATTGTTGGTGACGGGTTGGTATATTGAGCAGAGTGAGAGGCTCGTACTGCAGTCATTGGAAGCCTGATATTTGAAGACATTTTTACTGATGACTACTGGTTTGAGATTCTTGCAAACACTGTATTTGGGTCTTTGAGGCTGGATCAAGCACAACAGCAACATGGGTCCTCTGTCTCAGCAAAGTTAATCTGCAGTGCCTCTGAAACCCCATGTAGATAACTGGCATTGATCCTGTTTGCAGTCTCTGTAACAAGGTCTCCATGTACAGTGTTAGAAAGCTTCAAAGCCCATACTCGGTCATGTTGGGCCTTTCCCAGATCATTGTTTGTTGTATAATGACTTCCAGCATATATTCCAGCTAGAATGCACCTCCCTTTAAAGTGATCCAACCTCTTTATTACAGGTTAATGGAATTAATACTAGCCTCATGATTTTGTGTCTCCTGCTGAGACATGCAACATGACGTTAGCCTGCTACATACATTGGAAGCAATGGGTATTGAGGAATCCTGCACCGTGATTCCCACAGCAATATCGATTCAATGAACCCAAAACCATACAGATGGGATTCAGTCTCAGCAGCAACACTGTCTGACTCCCGTCAAAACAAAAGAACACAAATTATACAAAATTGCACAAAATGCCCCTCATTGTCCAAGCCCTGTAAACCGTCTTCAATTCCTGAATGTGCTGCTTCATTGCTGGTGGCAAGGATGGTTGCACTGGGCCATCAGCGATTACTCAGGAGCCCCATGGACTGGATTTTACACTCCCCAGGCAGTGGGTTTGAAAGCTGGGCAGGCAGGCAGGACCCACTACCCCCTGTCCCCAACACAATTTTAGCAGCAATGGCTGTGGTGTTGGCGGCTTGTCCACCTTAAATGGGCAATTATGTCCATTTAGGGCCTTATCTTGTCACCAAAATGGAATTGATGGGGCAACAGGAGATGCCCATGCCACCCAGCCAGCCCATTAGTTTACGTTGTCTTACTCCCTCTGCATAGACTGTGTTTCACTTTCCCCTCGTTCGCGTCTCAGATGTCATGCACTTTGTCGCAGCCTGTCATTGGTCCAATCCTCACAACTGGCAATGAAACAGTACTTTTGAGAATGTGGGAGGAGACAGTAAGGCTCGGGCAGTGTAGTTTGGCTACAACACCAGGATTCTGTGCTCACACAGATCAAGCATAAAAGGGGTTTGTCAGGGTTGAAGGTAGATTTTGAAGTCTATCTTACAATGTCTTACCAGCTTTGAATGAACAATTGCTTTCTCTTTATTGAAACAATGCATTACATTAATTTAAATTAAAATTTGGCAGATGTGGAGAGGGCTGGGAACAGTGTTTGCAAGCAGCCTTCCGAACATAGCAAAAAGCAGATTATATGATATCCAAACTGGAACTGCACTGAAAGTAACACACCTCAACTTCCTGCAAAGCAAAAATAATGTCATCATGAATAATACTTACCTGTTCCCAGCAAAACACTACAAACATTTATCATCTGCTCTCTGCTATCTCTAGAATGCCACATAGGCTCCACTGGTAAAATCTGTCTGCAGGAGCTGTCAGTCATGTTACAGAGCGAACCTCAGGAACTGACAACTGAAAATTCACACAAAATAACTACAATGATGATTGATGATTTAGATTTGTGTTCCCTACATCCAATTTTAAATGAAATGTGTCAATTTTGCCAAAGTTTGAGATGCCAGTAGCTGGATCCAGTATAAATAAAACATATTCTGCTATTGTCAGACTAATGATGTATATAGTATAAAGCTTAACAGCACCATTCTTCAAAAGAAATGAAATATACATCACAGAAAATTTAGATATCTTCTTTAGCTAAGACTTTAATTAAAAAAAGGTATATTTGTTACAATGCATAACCCCATGCTCCTTTGAAAACTAAATGCTGAACTGCAAGAGATCTCTGTATAGGCTAACATACCATCAACTTCAAATTGAAGCAGCTGGACTATGTGGGTTACTCTGTCTTCTAGTGCTCCAGGCAAACAATTAGAGTGACAGGCAAGAGGGACATGACTGATGAAATGCTGTACTTCACAACAGAAACATCGGGAGCACAATGCTGACTCCTATACCTGGCCTGCACCATACAAAAAAAAAAAACAGGGACAAACAAAAACAAAAAGAGCCTGTGAACATACAGTAGCTGTCCAAAATAGGAGCTTACTAATGAACGTCCTGGAATCCCACAGCTTTGATGGAACAATCCAATGTTAGTTTATGGTTCACTCATTAAATTTGATGCAACATTATTTTTGATGTGGCACACATAGATCCGAGAGCACAATAGTCTATTGTGTTCAAAAGCACAGAATGAGATTCTACAGGAGTAATTGTTTGCCATCATTGTAAGTTCGGGCAGTGCAGCATCTTCACCTAAAGCTTTGCCAATGGGAAGCAAGTTTAGTAATAGTTTTACAAAGTTCTTTCACTGTTGGTTCAATTTCTAGCTGTTCCATTTCAGGCAGACTCTATGGTGTTGAGAGCTTTCCTGGTGATGCTGTGTTCCTTTCAGTTTCTCTTTTCCAGAGGGAGGAGGCAATGCATCAGGCTGTGTGCGCAAGACAGATTATGACCTTGTACAAGAACAACGGCAACCACAACTACTGTAACAACTACCGTGGGTTGATCCCTTCCGAGTACTGCCCTCGAAAGACTGCTGATCATAGCTGAAAGGACTACCCCAAATCCCACTGTGGTCTTAGAACTGGAAAATCCACAATTTACAATTCTCACAACTGCAAGAGAAAGCACATGAACAATGGAGATATCATCAATTGCCTTAATTGACTTCAGCAAAACTAAATTACACAACATACAATAATTACTAAGGGCAAAACCAGAAATTGCTGGAAAAGCTCAGCAGGTCTGACAGCATCTGTGGAGAGAAATCAGAGTTAAAGTTTTCAAAACATTAACTGAGCCAATCACATTACTGAAACTCCCTGAAACTGAGCACAAGCCCTTTATTTACTGGTGGGAGGTCTTTATTGAATTCAAATCCCGTCATCTGCCGTGGTGGGATTTGAAGCCAGACTCCCCGGAATATTAATAGGATTAACAGTCCAGCGATAACAACAGTAGGCCATCGCCTTCCCTATCACCTCTTCTTGGAGCTATTGCAAGGAAACACGTGGAATAGGCACCCTTCGCATTTACTAATGGATACTAATGGTGTGTGGGTCAGTCATAATATGTCGGGAAAAGGCAGGAAATTGACTGTGGTTAATAGACCCAGTGCAGGCATGATGGGCTGAATGGCCTCCCGCACTGTAATAATTCTGAGATTGTTCTTCAAAAGATGAGCCTTTTTCAAGGGGAGGGGAGGGGAGGGGAGGGGAGAGACCAAGGTGCGTGAAATTGATCTGTCTTGTTATAGTCAGCCTTTAGCAGTAAAGGAAACTGGATAAGATGTAAAATCCGTCATTTAATAATCCAGCAAAAGTCTCAATTTTTACCCTCTATCGTAAACTGGGAGATACAACCAAAGAGACAGAACACTTGCTAATCTGGGGAAGGAGGTTAATTGTTTGGCATTGGAGTTTTCTTAAGTGCATAATGAACCACTGTTTATAAATATTATCTTCACAGCCAACTCAGAAATTATTCATCCCCCAACCTTATTAATCGGGGCAATTCTGGCGAAATGAGTGACACCGTGTTTGTACATTTGGTAGCGCTGATAAGAATTACTGCTGTTATATTGCAGACAACTTAAATACACAGTGAGCCGAGATCACCTGTCAGCGAAATTACCAATAATAATATATTCAATCCAGTACTCTGGTGAATCAGCGATAACATGCAAGTTTTGCTGTGCGGTCAACTGTTCCTTATGTTCCTGGAGAACTGAATTTGCCAGATCTCTGGAACTGTGTTGCAGTCATCACATGCATGCTTCTAGACATGCTGCTTTGACTTTCTGGAGGTGAAATCACTCCCCGCTGAGTTTTGAATGACCAGATAACTAAAAAAGGTTAGAATTTTGGCAATCACAACCAGAACAGCTGGAGTCACCAAGGACCCATCTAAATCAGATTCCACTTGAGCCTAGACCTAGGAGTTGTGTCCTCCCCCAGAGGGAGTCAGGTAATTGATCCTGGGCCAGTACAGCTGTTTCCAGCCCTGGCTCTTCTCCTCCTCTGTGGTTGCATCATCCTCATCCTCCTGATCTTCGTTTGACAGCACAGTTGTTGCTGTACCTAATGTAATATGCATTTGCTCAAAATCATTAAACAGGCAGTGTTTAGTCCTGCAGCAATAGCAAAACCTGGCTTCACATGGACTGAAGACAGAAACAGCATTAAAGCTTCTATAATAGCCAACCATTTTCTTCCAGCTGAACTGAATGGAGTCTGTTTCCCAATATTTGGCATTCGTGTTCTTAGTAAGGATTTAATAGCATAAGTCCATAACAGAAAATTTCACATTCAAATTCCTCACAGTGGAGGACTGTTTTTCTGACTGAAGGTCCATGACCAGTGCTGTACTGCAAGAACCGGTGCTGGGACCTCTGTTGTTTGTAATTCCTACAAATGAAATGTTCACAGTGTAAGTTCACAGACACAAGAGTTATGAGAGCTGTGGATAGTGAGGAAGGTCGTCAGAGGATAGAGGAGGATACAGATCAATAGGAAAGTTAGCGGAGAAATGGCAGATGGAGTTTAATCTGGACAAGTGTGAGCTGATGCATTCTGGAGTGACTAACAGGTCAAGGAAGTGCATGGTGAACTGTAGGATCTTAGGTAATACAAAAGATTAGAATGACCTGGGTGTGTATGTCTAGAGTTTCTTAAAAGGTAGCAAAACAGGTAGAGAAGGTGTTTAGGAAGGTACAGGGGATCCTTCCCTTTATTAATCTAGCATTAAACATGAGAAAGGAAGTCATGATGGAGCTGTGTACAATGTTAATGAGGCCACAACTGGAGCGTGTGCAATTCTGGTCACCACGCTACAGGCAGATTGTGGAGGATTTGGACAGAGTACAGAAGAGGTTTACCACAATGTTGCCTGGATTGGAGTGTATTAGCTATAAGAGGAGTTTTGCTAGTGTGTCAGAGTTTGAGAGGTGACCTGATAGAAGTATATTAAATTATGAGGCATGGATAGGGTGGATATCCGGAATCTTTTTCCAAGGGTGGAAATGCAAATACTCAGGGGCATAGGTTTTAGGTGAGGGGGGAGAAAAGTTTAAAGGGAGGTGTGCGAGGCAATTTTTAATTTTTACACAGAAGGTGGGAGGTGCCTGAAAGCACTACCAGAGATGGGAGAAGCAGATACAATAGTAATGTTTAAGAGGCATTTAGACAGACACACAAACGGACAGGGCATAAAGGGATACAGACCATGTGCAGATGGATGGGATTAGATTAGAATGGCATCATGGTTGGAGCAGACATGGTGGGCCGAAGGGTCTGTTCCTGTGCTGAACTGTTCTATGTAAACTGACAAGAAAAATGGTAACTTGAAGACTGCTATTTTTGACTCGATAATTGATTTTAGTGCCAGAACTGCTGAACTCCAAGAAATACTGCTCGTTAACCAAGGAGCAAAGAAAAATTTTTAGTGATAAGAATTCAACTAAAATAATACCCAATGTACGTGTGTCTTGTGTAAATAGATTTAGTAGAATCTGGATTAAAGCTGGAAATATACTCACTATCTGAGAGCTCCCAAAGCCGTGGAGGAAGATCACTGAAGTACTCATGGTTCAGGGCAGCATGAGCTGACAGTCTGTTTTTTGGGAAGCACTGTAGAAGCTTCGAAGCAAGATCTTCAGCATGGGGCACGTAGTCTAGTCTGAAATGCAAGTTTGTAAAAGGATATAACATCCATTTGAAAGGCATCACTCAAAATAAGATCAACACTGTACTAAAAATGAAAATAGCAGCAGAGGCTACAAAGCACACCAATAATTAGTTGCAACATGAAAGCACTACTTCTGTTGAAATGCTATGCACTTTTTGCATTCATGAGAGCAAAAACATTTTACCAAGTAAAAATACTGTAATCAATATAAATTCACCAAAACTCCTGAAAAATAGATAAAAGGAAATTGATGCCTATCTCAAGGTAAGTAGCATATTGCAGCAATGTAATCAACAATGATTCTTAAAGGATTCTGTGTGTTAATGGTCTTAGAAGGTATCTAAGAACATAGAATGCTTACAACCATGAAAACGTTAAAGCAGTTCCGTAATTTATTCTCTGATTCCACAGATATTTTGAACCAAGTTTTCAACCATGAGTAATGGGAGCACTCTGATGATAAAACAGTCCTGCTTTATTCTTATACCAAGATGTAACCTACTTGACAACCCCGAGTGAAGAATATAGCACGGTTAGAAGTGTGAAGGTGCTGCACATGGCACTTTTACTCAGTAGGAATGCATCCTCATGAAACAGTAGAACATTGAATATCCAAAATTTCCCACATTTCACTAGCCAGTGAAGGGCTTCCTGCTCTAGTTCCAACAGTTTCCTTGCCCTATAATGTACTCAAATCCATGATAAAATAATGAAGCTGTCTCAAATAATATGTCAGCACAATTTTAATACTTCATTGACTCTCGGTGTATACATTCAGGTGGTTTACATTCATAAATTTAGCTCAGTCTGACAGAATCCTATAGAACAGAGGAGCTCTTTCAGCCAACCAAATGTGCACATCAAAAATACATTATCAACACTAGGCCCATTGCCTTGAATGTAATGACACTTCAACTGTTCATCCAAGAACTTTTAAAGATTGAGGTTACCCGCCTCAACTACCCTCCCGGGCAATGCACCACCCTCTGGGAGAAATTGTTTTCACTCAAGTCTCCTCTAAACCTCCTGCGTTTCACCTTAAAAATGTGCTCCCTTGTTATTAACCCTTCAATTGAGGGGACTAGCTGCTTTCAAACCACCCTGTCAATACTGCTCAATCTTACACATCTCTGTCAGGTCCCCTCTCAGCCTTCTCTGCTTCAAATAAAACAACCCGATCTTTTCCAGCCTCCCTTCATAGCTAAGATGTTTCACCCCAAGCAACACCCTGGATGAATCTCTTCTGCACCTCCGTCAGTGCCAATACATCATTCCTATACTGTGGCTATCAAATCTGCACACAGTACTCCAGCTGTGGTCTAACCAAAGTCCAGTACAGCTCTAACATGGCCTCCTTGCACTTATAATCTAAGCTTCGACCAATTACCTTCTTAACCACACAATTAACCTGTCCTGCCATCTTCAGGGATCTGCGGACAGGCATCCCAAGATCCCCCTGTTCCTCTGAGCTTCCTAGTTTTAAATGCTATCCACATATGGAGCTTCTGTCATGTTTGCAGTTTCATAAGGCCATCGGAGTGGCAGCTCCCAGGAGTCAACAACAACAATAAATCAGACTATTTCCAAGTATTGTGATATTAGTTATGATTTCAAAATCCAGCAACTATGCACTTAATTCCTATTATCTGCAGCAACACATTCTATTGGGGAAGTTCTGTCGTCCTCACATCTTAACAAGCACTTTTGCAGGTTATGCAATATTTCATTACTAGCTTCCATGTTTATTACTGTTCAGCAGTCGCAAATTTGCAGAAGTATTTATTCTTTCTGACACTCTGCTATTGTATACACTCTTAAGCAAATTCAAATGTTTTTGCAATGCTCAACTATCCTTTTGCTAAACATCTGCCACTGGTGAGTTACACTGAATGCTTGTTTTTCAGACTTGTGTTGCAAGGGTGAAAAATTCCATTTCAGAGGGTTGGATATTTATTCAAGCCCACAATATCCCTTTAACATAACTAGCAGCACACACATCATTATATCGAACAATTTACATGATATGACTACAAAGTGGATCTAAAAGTCAGATCATGTGTGACCTCAAAAGAACAAGTACAAACCACTGCGTTAAGATGCTACTGGGATTGGAGGGGGAAGAGGGTCTTCTAGAAGTGCATATGATCATAAGAGGCATGGACAGGGTGAACGTACTCAGTCTTTTTCCCAGGGTCAGGGAATTGAGGACTAGAGGGCATCAGTTTATGGCAAGATGGGAAAGGATACATGAGAACCTGAGGGACAATTTTTTAAACACAGAGGGTGGTACGCATATGGAATGAGCCGCCAGCAGAAGTGGTTGAGGCAGGTACATTAACAACATTTAAAAGACATTTGGATGAATACATGGATAGGAAAGGTTTAGAAGGATATGGGCCAAGCGCAGGGAAATGGGGTAAGCGTGGATGGACATTTTGGTCAGCATGGACCAGTTTGGGCGGAAGGGCCTATTTCCATGCTGTAGGGGACCCTGACTGTGAATGCTCAAGGCATGTCATGGCTCTGGTGGTTGTGCAGTTGTCACAAAATGGATGAAGATAGTCTAGCAAGAATGATAGCTAAAGCAAACAAGTTTCTTGGAAGGACAATTGGGAGGGGGTGTTCACTGGTTGATATTTTTCTGTAGTTTTACCTTGGAGATAGTAGTAACAGACCTACTCCTTAAGATTCAGGTGAAACAAAGTGGTCCAATGGTCTAACTGCACTGTGACTGACAAAGCTGACTGCAGTATTAACCATGGGCCAAAGGTAGGCACCTAGATGATCACCCCTAACTGATACCAGCGACAAGTCCTGGCGCACAATGAGCATGCATTCTATATTGGCTCCTTCAATGCCCTGGGCAATCCAATTTCTCAGCCATTTTCTCTTAATTCCGACACTAGCAAGGAGATCATAAAATGCTTATTACAAAAAAAGGCATGGAGGTTGAAGAGCATCTTTTTGCTTATTTTATTCATTTGTGGGTTGTGAGCATGACTGGCAAGACAAATACTCTTAAATACCCTTCAGAAATCACATTCTCACTTTGCAGTGAATTTATATGACTCCCCAGTCTGTTCTGCAGAAATTTTCAATTTATCCAGTGTTAGTCAGAAGCAGCTTCATTTTTCAAAATGCTGCAGAAAACTAGTACAAAAACTCATGAAATAGAAGGTGTATACTGCAATACAGAGAACAGGTTTTGGTGCCTAAAAGGGAGTACAACATCCTGGTTTAGTCAGTCCGAACCGTGAAAAGTGCACATTTCCAGTGACCAAAGATTGAGAGATCACACATGGAAATTATACCAAAAAGCTTGAACATAATGTTAAATCAGGTGGTAAAGACCATCAAATTTTTGAACATATGCCAAATGGTTCATTACTTCAAACCGCAGAATATTTACTCCATAAAACTAGTCAATAAAAACAATTAGCTTTAATTTTTGAATATGTTTATAATACCACAATCCCCTTTATAACCGCAAATAACACTAAGTCCAGATGCAGATCCTGAATATTCTCTCAAGAAGTATGGGATAACTATTTCTGGGAGAAGTAGCCTCTCATAGCATGGACTAATCACTGTATGGAGTCCAACTTTTGGAACCAAACTCAGATGAGTGAGAAATTGGGTGGTCTGGTTAAATTTGCCAAGAGCATACTCAAAATATATTGGCAGTAGACATTCTGCTTGGGCTCTGAAGAGTTTTTAAAATTTAATGCCTATGAGCAGAGCTCTGCTTGTTCACATACGCTTGGAGCACCCTGCTGGATTACAGCTAGGCAGTACAAACAAGATACTATCTGTCCTAACAATATTGATAGGGAGCAAGTATCGATAGCTACATTCCTCAATAATCCATTACAGCGCTTTAGAAAAAGGAATAGTTAAGATATCTTTTGCCAAATAAAAAACCATCCAATTAACAACAGATATTTTAAACCACAAATGAATCATTGAATCATTGACAGGTGTTACAGATTTTGGGTCTACTTTTGTTATTGATGTTCAGAAATACTTGTTGTACCTATAAATGTAAGAACATAAGAACTAGGAGCAGGAGTAGGCCATCCGGTCCTTCGAGCCTGCTCCGCCATTCAATGAGATCATGGCTGATCTTTTCGTGGACTCAGATCCACTTACCCGTGCTCTCATCGCATCCCTTAATTCCTTTATTGTTCAAAGGAATAATGTACCTTAGCTTTAAAAACGTTTACTGAAGTAGAGTCAACTACTTCACTGGGCAAGGAATTCCATAGATTAACAACCCTCTGGGTGAAGAAGTTCCTTCTCAATTCAGTCCTAAATCTGCTCCCTCTAATCTTGAGGCTATGCCCTCTTGTCCTAGATTCACCTGCCAGTGGAAACATCCTCTCTACTTCTATCTTATCTATTCCCTTCATAATTTTATATGTTTCTATAAGATCCTCCCTCAGTCTTCTGAATTCCAATGAATATAATCCCAATGACACATATACTCACCCACACTGCCCAATATCTATTTGTACACTGATATAAATTGCACGACAATGGGCCCCTTGTTGTATGAACTGGATGGTAGATCTTTCACATATCCCTACACAGATGTTCCTCCAATTTTGTACAGGTGGACTGATTACAGGTTAATAATATGCTCCTACACAAGTTCACCAATTTGATTCATAATTACATAAACTAGGAAACATCCAAGGAAAACCTCAGAAGTAAGTTTTCAAAATGGACATGTGTTGCAATCAAATAAAATGAATAAATACATCTTAGAGATAGTAAGAACTGCAGATGCTGGAGTCAGAGATAACGAGGTGTGAAGCTGGAGGAACACAACAGGCCAGGCAGCACAAGACGGGCAGGACAGTTGACGTTTCAGGTCGGGACCTTCTTCAGAAATGGGAAAGGGGAAGGTAGCTCTGAAATAAATGGGGGGGGGGGGGGGGGTCGGGCGGGGGAAGGTAGGTGGGAGGTAGGTGGGATGGCTATAGGTGAGTGCAGGTAGGCAGTGGTGAGGAGTGGTCAGTGCAATGGGGGGAGCGGATAGGTGGGAGAGATGATGGGCAAGTCAAGGAGGCAGGGATGAGAGGGAGGGTTGGTCATGGGGTGAGGCTGGGGCTGGGGAGATTTTGAAACTGGTAATATCCACATTTAGGCCATTAGGCTATATGCTTCCAAGGTGGAATATGAGGTGCTGCTCTTCCAGTTTCTGGGTGGCATCATTGTGACACTGGAGGCAGCCCAGGACGGCCATGTCACCTAGGGAGTGGGAGGGGGAATTGAAATGGTGTGCAACTGGAAGGTGTTGTTGTTTGTTGCGAACAGAGCGCAGGTGCTCTACAAAGCTGTCTCCAAGCCTCCGCTTGGTCTCACCGATGTGGCCTCCTCTACATCGGGAGCAGTGGATGTGGTAGACCACATTTACAGATGTACAGGTCAACCTCAGTCAAATATGGAAGGTTTGTTTGGTGCCTTGAATGGAGGTGAAGGGGGAGGTGTAGGGGCAGGTGTAGCACCTCCTGTAGTTGCAGGGAAAGGTGCTGGGGGTGGTGAGGCTAGTGGGGAGTGTGGAGCCGATGAGGGAGTCACAGAGAGCGCGGTCCCTACGAAAGGCAGATAAGGGTGGGGAGGGAAATATATCTTTGATTGTGGGGTCAGATTGCTGGTGGAGGAAGTGGCGGAGAATGATACATCGGATCCAGGGGTTGGTGGGGTGATATGCGAGGACGAGGGAGATTCTGTTTTTGTTTTATTGTGGGGGGGGAAAGAATGCGAAGGCAGAGGTGCGGCAAACACAAGAGATGCGGTTGAGGGCATTTTCGATCACAGGAGGGGGGGAAGTTGCGGTCCTTGAAATACGAGGACATCTGGGATGTGCAGGAGTGGAACGCCCCATCTTGGGATCAGACGCGGTGGAGGTGCAGGAACTGGGAATAGGGGATCACATTCTTGCAGAAAGGTGGGTGCGAGGAGGTGTAGTCTAGGTAGCTGTGGGAGTTGGTGGGCTTGAAATAGATATTACTTTCAAAGTGATCACCAGAGATGGAGACAGACAGATCCAGAAAGGAGAGAGAGGTATCTGAGATGGTCCAGGTGAATTTGAGATTGGTGTGAAAGGTGTTAGTAAAGTTGATGAACTGTTCAAACTCCTTGTGGGAGCATGAGGCGGCACCGATACAGTTATCGATGTGGCGGTGGACGAGGTGGGGTTTAGTGCCAGTGTAGTAGTGGAAGAGGAACTGGTCCACGTATCCTACAAAGAGGCAGGCATAGCTTGGGCCCGTTCAGGTTCCCATGGCCACCCACTTAGTCTGTAGGAAGTGGGAGGACAAAGGAGAAGTTGTTAAGGGTAAGGATGAGTTCAGTTAAGCAGATGAGGGTGTTGGTGGAGGGGGTGTGGTTGGGCTGTAGGAGAGGAAGTAGTGGAGGGCTTTTAGGCCATCTGTGTGGGGGATACAAGTATACAGGGATTGGATTCCTTAATGAAGATGAGGTGTTGGGGGCCAGGGAATTGGAAATCTTGGAGAAGGTGGAGGACTTGAGTGGTGTCCCTGACGTAGGTGGGGAGTTCCTGGACCAGGGGGGAGAAAACAGAGTCAAGTTAGGTGGAGACAAAACACAGAACAAAAACAAAGTTGCTGGAAAAGCTCAGCAGGTCTGGCAGCATCTGTGGAGGAGAAAACAGAGTTAACGTTTCGGGTCCGGTGGCCCTTCCTCAGAAGGTGGAGATAAGTTCAGTTGGGCAGGAGCAGGCAGAGACAATGGGTTGGCCAGGGCAGTCAGGTTTGTGGATTTTGGAAAGGAGATAGAAATGGGCGGTGCAGGGTCAGGGAATGATGAGGTTGGAGGCTGTGGGTGGGACGTCACCTGAGGTGATGAGGTTGTGAACGGTTTGCGAGATAATGGTTTGGTGGTCAGGGGCGGGTTCACGATTGAGGGGGCGGTAGGAGGTGGTGTCAGAGAGTTGGCGCCTGGTCTCAGCAATGTAGAGGTCAGTGTACCATACCGCTACTGCACCTCCTTATCTGCGGGTTTGATAGTGAGGTTAGGGT
This sequence comes from Ginglymostoma cirratum, assembly GCA_024137785.1. NCBI lineage: Eukaryota > Metazoa > Chordata > Chondrichthyes > Orectolobiformes > Ginglymostomatidae > Ginglymostoma > Ginglymostoma cirratum. Next base: position 63,036,514 of record JAHRHZ010000014.1, read on the forward strand.
GGAGCAGAGGGCTGCACGTTCCATGGGGGAGAGCTTTGAGTGCATTTCTTAGCTTTCTCTGGGGATCGTTCTTACCATGAACTTTGACCAGTTAGCTTAGTCTAGCTGCGCTTTCTTTGTAAATGAAGCATATGTACCTCACTCAGCAGCCATCATTGGATATTGGCCTCGAACACTTGCTTCACTTTTCCTTTGAGCTCTGTGTTCCCAGGAAACAGGGGATGCCAGGCACTTGACTGCCAATCCTCCTCTGTCCAGAATTTGGTCAGTAGACCTCCTGGTTAAAGTAACTCTTCACCATCAGTTCCACCATACAGGTGAAGACTTGGTCAGATCATCCCATGTTGTACATCAGTAGATGATTTCAGTTTCACCAAGCCTTGAGTATGAATGTTTACCAGAATGTCTGACCAAAAGACAGCAAGTGAGGGACTTAAAAAAAAAATGAAACGAAGATTATTAACAACAGCTGAGAAAGAGGATTGGAGAAATTTAAAGGGTCAAATCTATCAATTCGCTGGAACTTGATTGTCTGCACCCTGGGTTTCTAGATGATTTTCCTATGTTCCTTTGATTTTAGGACAGTTTGATCTGATTGGAAACTGAAGGTAATTGTAACAGCATTTTCTCTCTTTGAAAAGCCTTTTTTTTTTGAGAATCTAGCCATTAGTAAAGTAGATAAAAGGGAACATATTAAAATTAGATTTAAAATACTTGGATTTACAAAACACATTTGATTCTGCGTCACACAAAACAGAATATCTTGTAAAAAACAAAGTGTGAATCAGTCAAATGTTGATCGTCAGTGAGACCTGGATGTACTTGTAAAAGGAGCACAAAAAGTTAATATACAGGTACAAAAAGCCATTGGGAAGGTAAATGAAAAATTGGTCTTTATTGTAAGGAGATTGGAGTATAGGAAAAAAGTCATCTTGCCACAATTACAGAGGGTTTGGGTGAGACCATATCTGGAGTATGAGATTGTAGGAACTGCCGATGTTGGAGAATCTGAGACAACAAGGTGTGGAGCTGGATGAACACAGCAGGCCAAGCAGCATCAGAGGAGCAGGAAGGCTGACATTTTGGGCCTAGACCCTTCTTCAGAAATGGAGTATGATGTGCAGTTTTAGTCTCTGTATTCAAGGAAACGTATACCTGCATGGGAGGCAGTCAAGTGAAGGCTTACTAGATTGGTTTCTGGGGTGAGAGTGTTGTGCTACAATAACAGGCTGAGTAATGCGGGCCTATATTATCTAGAATTCAGAGGCATTATTTCACCAAGACATGCGGTGACAGGTGCTGATTGTCTTTCAAATAACAGTCATGTTCATTGTCATTTAGAGTTATACATGAGCTTAGTGTGTCTCCTCCATAAGATCTCTCTAATCATATAACCTTACATCATAAACATGCTGCTGTAACCCATTACTCTGCAAGAATGAGGGCAATCTCATTGAAACATCCCAAATTCAGAAGTGTCCTGCTAGGCTGATTACAGAGATCATTTCTGCTGTCTGGGGATTCAAAATCACAGGAGCATTGCTCTCAGGATGAGGGCTTATCATTTAGGTCTGAGGTGAGGAGGCATTACTTCATTCAAAAGATTATGAGCCTTCCAAATTCTCTACTCCAGAGGCTGCACAATCTTTATCACTGAACTTATTCATGGTCGCAACAGGTAGATTTTTAGTCTCAAGGGAATTCACAGGATATGAGAGGCAGTCAAGAAAGTAGAGTTGAAGCCCAAGATTAGTCATGTTCACATTGAATGATGGAGTTGGCTCAATGGGTGAAGTGATTGACTCCTGCTCCTATTTCTTGCTTTCCCAATTACTGGCAGCACCAAGTACAAAAAGCACATTCCCAACCCTCTATAACCATTATGAACAAGGATAGCAATAATTGTTTATTACTTCTCAGGAAGGGTATCTACATATGAAATATCCTTTTGCCTCAAACATCTCCAGCATGTAGCTGGATCCTAAGGTTTAGTGAATTCACTCTACATTAAAAATAAATATTTTGATATAAATAGGATCATAGGCATGAACATTTGACATGGCTGTTTCTCTAGGGGTGAAGCTAGTGATGAGTTGCCATCAATTTAAAATTGTCACTAGTTGATGCGATGAGAGCTTTCAGCAATGTGTTTATGCCAGAGCACAGAATGCCTGACACAAGGAGTAATCAAGACAGATTATTGTGTTCTTTATGGAAAGGTGTATAAACATTTAAAGCAGTGTATGTACGCTATCTAGTTTGCACGAGCTTTCTGAGCATTTTAGTTTAGTGCCAAACTCCTGCCTCTTGCCCATAACACTGTACATTATTTGAGCAGAAACAATCAGCCAGTGCCCTCAAATGCCCTCAGCTGAACCTGCTTTCATCTACTTCCAGGCAGTGCGTTTCAAACACTAACTGCATTTTCCATTTGTTTATTTTGGAAAACACTATAGACTAGTAAAAATATTTCAGATTTAACAACCTGCTCCGACAGAGATCAGAACTAGAGTTTGAAGTCATTGATGTATTGTATCTGAATTTATTGAAATAAAAAATAAATTTATAAAGGTTTTGGTCTGCAGAGATTTTATTCCCAGGTGATTGATTCTCCAAAAGACTTCATGAGTGAAGCTTAATTATTTCTTACGATTTTACCATATTAGTGCAGTTGTTTAATGACAAATGTTCAGATAGACTGGATAATTACCATTTAAGGCTTAGTAGCTGGGCCAGTTTTGAAACCCTGTCTCCATATTTAATGGAAATACACGGAAGTACATGCCTAAAACAATTATTAGTAAACGGTTGAACAAAAAAGTTTAAGAAAGTAGTAGAAATTGCCAAAAAGGTGAGGATGTTTTTCTTACATATCTATTCAAAATTTTTTTTGGAAAAAGCAGAGCTTGTGACAGCTTTTGGATCAACAACTCTTTACTGCCCCATGAGGTAAGCTCTGCGCAATCTGTACTTTTCATAGCGAAGACACTTCCAACCATTATGTTAACATTGATAGTCGTGACTCCATGCACTCATCCTGCCGATTTGTTGAAAAGAACCGCCTCCGTCTTCAGGAATATAACAGTTATATCTACCTTCAACCAAAGGAGATAAGTCTGCTGCAGAAAACAGAGGTATTCCCTCTTGTCCATTGCAGGGAATACCCTCACGTGCATTCTCCCGTTTCACCTACTTTCTGTAGCAGAGGAAATCCTCCTATAGACACAACATGACTCCAGACTTTCCAGAGGAACTTCATTCCAACCACAATTGTCAAGCACATCTGCAGAAACCCTTGATCGCGTTCAGCAACCTGACCAAAATATTTGACTCTAAACCATGAGCCTCTGTAGGCTGTGCTCCAGTGACTTGAATGTTCAAGTAACTTCATCACAATCCTACAAGTGCATCATTATGATAGGATTGCAACTGTCTTCTTGGGTGGGAAATGTAAAACTTCATAATCCAGACTGCTATTGAACAAAGCCATACAATAAACCTTGGATTATTTACAATTCATACGAGTGGCTATTACTACCTCAATACTCTCTCCAAAATGCAGTTTAAGTGCCACCTACATAGATAACTCTTGAACTTCAGTCATCTCCAAGCCAAAATTAAACTGATGACTACAAATATATACATTGAAAGTTTGTGGATGCCTCCATTGTTGTTGCTCACTCTGCACCAGATCTTTAAATACCAAATAACCATTACTTCAGTGTCACTGGGTCAAAATCCTTTAACTCCCTCCCCAACAGCTGATGGTACTTCCACACAGAACAATACCATTCCTAAATGTTAGACATTGTGGGTGTCTCCAGACTATATGGACTACAGCGGTTCTAGACTACAAGCTTCTCAAGGGCAAGTAGGGATCAGCAATAAATCATTCCCCAGCCACCCATATTCCCCAAATCAATACAAAAAAAATCAATCCTGCAATACAGCCAGTTATTAACCAAATGAGTCATGAAGAATAAGCACAGATTACGGAGTTCTAAATAAAAACATGTTGCCTTGCTCGACCACTATGGCCGCTCCAGGAGAATTAATTGCTAAAATATCGATGCCTGTAGTGAGTTAAACATCTCAAATGTCTAACATTAACTGCTATAGTATTCAGTATGGAAGTACCATCAGCTGTCAGTGGTGTGTCACTGGATTTGGAAAAGAATCTCTGAGTTAGAAAGGAAAGGTCCAGAGGGAACGCTCAAAAGAACAGGACTATTAACCTCTGGTTTGTTGTTACAGGTGGTAATGACAAGGAAAAGGTGGAACTGTACACCAAAAGAGAAAAATTACATGGTAGGAATAAATGAAACAGCAGGGGAAAATATAGAACATGTTGGAGGGTAAAGTCACAAGAAAGGATAGAAGAAACCCTTTCCTGCTGGCACCAGAGAATCTTGTTAACCCAAAGTTACAGGAAGGGCCTCATAATGGATTGTCCTCGATACCAAGAGGGAATCACTTGTGTATCACTTGCTGCTTATGCTGTTTGGCATGCAAGTCAACCTGTATAATGGCCTCACCAGACTCATTTTTAGATGTACCTGATGCTGCTCCTGGCATGCCCTCCTGTACTCTTCATTGAACCAGGGCTGATCTCCTGGCTTGATAGTAATGGTTGAGCAGGGGATATGCCAAGCCATGAGGTTGAAGACTATGTTGGAGTTTGATTCCATTGCTGTTGATGGCCCACAGCATCTCAGAAATGCCCAGTCTTGAGTTGCTAGATTTATTTGAAGTATAACCTGTTTAGCATGATTTATGATAACAAGGTGTAGAGCTGGATGAACACAGCAGGCCAAGCAGCATCATAGAAGCCATGTGACAATATGCAGGATATTCTCAAAATGTGAAGGTGTGACTTCGTCTCCACAAGGACTGTGCAATGGTCATTAACTGATATTGTCATGGACAGATGCATCTAGAGCAGGCATATTGGTAAGGTTGATATTGAAGATCATCATCCAGAGTACAGTTTACACCCTTGCATCCTTCACTGCTTCCTCCAAGGACTGCTCAACATGGAGCACAAATGATTCATCAGCCGAGGGGTGGTGGTATGTGGTATTCAGCAGGAAGTTTCCTTGTCCATGTTTGGCCTGAAGCCAGGAGACTTGAGGGTTCAGAGACAATATTTGCCTTGGGTGTTCTCAATCTTACCAATTTTATTCAATTGTGCTGCCACCTCAACTGGGTGTCTGTTTCCTGGGTGGTATAGGTCAGAGATTGTGTTGTTGTCTTGGACATCATCCATAAGGCACATGAGAGTATGACTATGCCAAGCTGTTGTTTCACTCATCTGTGAGACAGCTCTCCCAATTTTGGAGCAAGATGTTAGTAAGGACGACTTTGCAGGATTGAGAGGGTCTTGTTTTCTGATTTCCGGTTCCTAGGTCGATGCCAGGTTGTCCGCCTAGTTTGTATGTTTAATGCTATTGTTTAGGTTTAGATAGATAGCATATGCACCTAAACAATCCTGGGTAGTGAAGACTATAGACTATGGACTGTGTGTCCAGTACTATCAGAATATTAAATGGGGAACCTAAGGGATAATGACAGGTTAAGTAAAAATTAGATTAAGTATTGTTAGCTGAGCTGGTGCATGCATGTCTGAAACCTGTATTGATCCATGTTGATCAGATCTCCATAGCAGAGTGATCATGTCACAAACACGATCAAGACTGGAAACTGATGGAAATGTGTACGTGACAAGGACAGTATATAAATTAGCTTGGTTTTGGGTTTGGGACAGATGATCTGCAGACAGTCTCACCAAGTGAACAACGCTCAATCAGGTCATTCAGACTCAACATCACCAATGAAACGACCATGATTTATAGTTATATACTCCAGTAGCAAGAAGGGAAAGGCAGCTAGAAGAGAGGAGTGAGGAGCAGAATTTGCTGACTAAGTTTTGCTGCTTCAAAATACAAAACAACAGAGTTAAGCACACTAGATTAAGCTCTTCCTTGTTTTGCTCGGGTGTATATTCACGATAATTCCTGAGCTTGTTGAAAACAATCCTTGGCAGTAAAGCTCCTTACAGCAGCGACACCCATTAATTACTTATTTTCTCTTCATACTTTGCTTTTTCAAAAAGTGGAAAATATTAAAACATTTCAAGTTTGAACTATCTTATACTTACGCCATGTTAAATTGGTAATGTAATAAAACTAATATTTTGTTGTCCATTGTCAAGCTTTCTTTTACGCATAGACTTCTTGTTGACATCATCTTCTTGCAACATGGAGTCTTGCAACATGGAGGTATTTTGCACAAGGCTTAAAAAAGTAGGTATGTATAATTCAAATTCAGAACGAAATATCTTTCTATTGTATGTCATGTCTATTATTACATGCTTGAATAAGATCATCCAGATGGAACAGTGAAGGAATTTTGACAGTTTTTCCAAACAAAAATCACTCAACCATTCTTCATCATATTATACCATGGCAACACTAAATAAACACATTTACGGATGACATAAATAGCGAAAATAAACATGTAAGAGACTGAGATTTTGTAGGCAATGGTAAAACAACAGCACTAGCTGCTGACCTCAAAACAAAGCTGCCTACAAAGATCCAGCAATCTCTATGGTATGTGTATCCTCTTTCCCAATACTAGTTTAAATCTAGCACTAAAGCATGGGGACCCCCAGGCATTGCACAACAATCTGCTCACCCAGCTGGCTAAAGCAGCCGATCAGACTGAAATATTCTCCTACAAGCTAGGAAGTAAAATGCACTGAATATCCCTCACTATATTTATGTTTTACAAATGGTAGCCATGATGTGGAGGTGCCGGTGTTGGACTGGGATAGACAAAGTCAGAAGTCACACGACACCAGATTACAGTCCAACAGGTTTATTTGAAATCACACAAGCTTTCAGAGCGCAGACCCTGACGAAGGCACTGTGCTCGGAAAGCTTGTGTGATTTCAAATAAGCCTGTCGAACCATTACCTACTGTCGTGTGACTTCTGACTGTGTCTTACAAAGGACAAAATACATGATTTGGGATGGACATGTTAGAAGCTGAAACATCCGAAGCAAACTGTTAAAAATGTTAACAAGTTTCAAATTATCAGAATAAAAAGTGCGATATTAAATATATGAATTAATTTCTTAGAGCCAGAATGATTTTTCCAGAATAGGTGTGACTCAGTTTACCATTATAAACTCACAGCAGCTCACTAAGCAAGACACAACTTTTTCACGGGATTTTTAACAAAATGACATTAAGTTTGTAGGAACTCAAATGATTTCTGATTGATTGCAGTCTGCAGGTACTTCAACTGTGCCATATAAAGCAGCACAGAATCAATGAAGGAAAGTTCTCGATTTGGACACAACTGGAACTGAGTGGACTACTGCATAAACTAGGTCCATATAATGACATCAAAGAGATGTCCATTGTAATAGGTCTGGGTAAGGATGACAGATTTCTCTCTCATGTGGATATTGGTTTCATGGACACCTTTACGGACACTTTTTGTTCCATGTTTATTTAGTTATTTTGTCTCATTATACTTTGTGAAGCACTTCAAGATTTTTATGACAAACAGACATAAATGAGGGGCATGGATGGAGCGAATAACCAAGGTCTTTTTCCGAGGGTGGGGAGTCCAAAACTAGAGGACACAGGTTTAAGGTGAGAGAGGAAAGCTTTCGAAAGGACCGGAGGGGTAACTTTTTCATGCAAAGGGTAGAGCATATGTGAAACAAGCTGCTAGAAGAGGTGTGGGAGGCAGTTACAATTACAAGATTTAATAGGCATCTGGATGGGCATATGAATAGGAAGGGTTGAAAAGGGATATGGGCCAACGCTGGCATATGGGACTAGGTCAGATTGGTTGTCTGGTCAACACAGACAAGTTGGACCGAAGGGGTAATTCCATGCTTCATGACTCTAAATACAAATGGCTGTTGTTAAAGATGCTTGGGAATCTCTGTTGCAGCCTGCCTCTACCATTCCAAACAGGAGTGCTTAATTTTGTTAAATGAGCATGAAGTTGTGCAATGTATCTGTTGGGTCAGGGCTGTTAATATTTCTGCAGCACTGTCAGCTAAGCACTGTGGATAGATAATCTGTTTGTGCTGTAGTAAATAAATGCCAAAGCAGCCGACGTTGACACTCAAATTCAAGCATAAGGTGGTGCTTCGCGGATTGCTCCTCCTTTCCAATTAGGTAACAAAAGACCCGGTTCAGGTTAAAATGAGAAGACATCACTATTTTCTATTTCTAGTAGTAATGCTCCCGACTTTATTGCCTAGCAGCATGCACAACAGCTGTAGTTGATCAAGTGTGCACCAAAATTCTTAATGCATTGCCTGAGGCAAATATGCAACATAAACAACGATTAATTATTCCACAGTTATCTAGAGTGTTTAAGAATATGCTTATAGTAAAAAAAGTTATTTTCTTTTGCAAATATTCCAAAAAGAATTTACAATTAATGAACAGTCTGATCAATACCTACCAGGCCAAAACTAAAACACGGTGCATCAGATCACTGGGGGAAATTTAAATGACTGTGTTCAGTTTTCTGCTTTGTCAATCTGCCGAAAGCTCACCAAATACTTCAAATTGTTATGCAGCTATCATCCTACAGAGCTATATTATCTTATCTTCTCAAACATGCTCCTTACCAGCCCAAACTTGATTTCATAAAAGCTGCCCCCAACACAGTTATTACTTGAACACAAGGCTAACCTTCGGTTACAAACATAGTTGGACCCTAATGGCTGATATGAACTCTTGTACAACCTGGCACATGATAAAAAGAAAACTTGTCACTGTAGTTGACGTTCCACAGTATTCTTTCTTCACATATTTATTTCCCCACAGATTGGGCCCAAGCCAGAATTTACAAGGAAGGCAGAAATAAATGGTTGGCACGCAATGCAGTCAGGTTCTTCTTGTTGTCAGTGGTTGCAATGACTGATCTCTAAAAGAATTTTCACAACCTTAAAAAGAGAATTATTTTTTGAGAAAATGGTCATGGAGAACAGCTGCTGCCTGTAGTAAACATGGTTTGTCCCATTAGATCACTGTAAAATGCAGCTGTCTGCAGAGCAATTTCTCATCCGAGTTTTGAAAGCATGGTAGGACCTATAAAAATTTCAAAAACGTTGTGTAAATCCCTGTTCCTCTGGCGGAGATGTTTCATTTAAGAGTTTGAAAAAGGCTGTCTCTCTCTCTCTCTTTAAAATGTAAATAAGAGCTTGAGAGCTGCTGGTCTGTTTGTTCAGCCCTTCATCAGGAATTTGCTGGAATTCTACAAAATGCTGCACCGAATAGGTTGCAGAGATGACCTCTGGGAGCCAGGAAAGTCAAAGATCATTTATCACAGTTAACCTCAAAATCAATGCTGCAGGGGCCTCACATCTGTCAGCTGCCTAACAGTAGCTACTTGTCTTGAAAGGATTCTGCTTTCTTGCCGTTGACCTATCTTTGCACCAAACAAATACAAAAGGCACGAGCAAGACAAAAACTATAATTAGGTGTACGTATTTGAGAAGGGCTCGATCTCATCTGACTTTTACAAAAGCCTATGTTGAGGTTGCTTTTTTTTCCCCACACGTAACATTCGTGTTCATTTTCCCTCAATGGTACTGTTGAAAGAAATGGACATTTTTTGTACTGCAACTGTTCTTCGTGTGTACTGCAAGACTTTTCCAGCTAATTTGCAGGCTGGTTTAAATACAAGTTACTGGCATGCAACATCATAGCCAAAGGCAAAGACCAGGCCTGAACTTTCACTCCCATCACTCACATTGGCTACCCTATGCGCAGCACCTTTACGGAATTGGTTCATCAGATGTGGGCATCACCGGCTAGGCCAGTGTTTATTATCGATGAAAAGGTGGCAGTGAGATGCCTCTTGAACTGCCCCAGTTCATCTGGCATCCGGAATCAAGAATCCCCTTCCCTGATCCAAATATGAAAGATAGCTGTTAGAAAGGGAGTTCCAAGGTTGTGACCCCAGGACAGTGAAGGAATGGTGTTATATTTCCAAGTTAGGATGGTGCATGCTTTGGAGGGGGACTTGCAGGTAGTGTTACCACAAATATACCACCATTGTCCTTCTAGGTCAGTAGAGGTCACAAGTTTGAATGTTGCTGTTCTAACAGCATGGCTGAGTTATCACAGAGCATCTTGTAGATGATGCCACAATGCATCAGTTGTGAAGGAAGAAAATGTTGAGGTTGGTGGATGGAGGAGTGCTGTTCATGCAAGCTGCTTTGTCCAGGTTGGTGCTGAAAGTATTGGGTGTTGATAGAGCTGTACTAATCTGGGCAACTGGAGAGTATTTATAGCATTATCAATGGTCCCTTCCATCACTTTTCTGATGATCAAGATGAAACTGATGTTACTAGGTTGGACTGTCCAGCTATTTGTGTACAGATCATATCTGAACAATTGTCAGGTAAATGCCAATGTTGTAGTTGTACAGGAACAGCTTGGTGAGAGCACAAGTCTTCACTACTATTGCTGAAGTGATGACAGAATCCTTAGCATTTGCAGAATGTAGTGCCTTCAGCTGTTTCTTAACATCCCTTGTTAGGTGAATTGACTTTTTTAGAAACTGGTACCAGTGATGCTAGGGACCTCTGGAGGAGGCCATAGTAAATCAACAACTCCATACTTCTGGCTGAAGGTTGTTTCAAACGCTTCAGCCTCATCTTTTGCACTCATGTGCTGGACTCCCCTTTAATTGGGTCATTCTATCATTCACAACTGGATGTGGCAGGACAGCAGAGCCTAGATAAGATCTGTTGGTTGTTGAATTGTTTAGCTATGTCTGTTACATGCTGCCTCTACTGTCTGGCATGCACGTAGTTCTGTGCTTTAAGTATACAGAGCCTTGAGGTTACAGATTATAGTTGAATACAACTGTGCTGATGATGGCCTCATGAATTTCCAGTTTTGAGTTGAAAGGTCCAAGTCTTCTGTCTGGCATGCTGTAGTGCCACACAATGTGACGGAGGGCATCTTCAATGTAAAGATGGAATTCATCTCTACAATAACTGCATGGTCATTGTAATCTCCCTGTCGATACAGGTCAGAGCGAAGTCAAGACAGCCCGTACCTCATGTGGGTTCGCTCACCATTTGATAATGATTGGTCTACCAGTCACCTGTTAAGACTCATCCAGGTCAGTCAGTAGTGTTGCTAATGAGCCACTTTTGGTGATGCACATTACACAGAGCACATTCTCTGCCTGTGCTATCCTTGGTGCTCCCTCCAAGTGGTGCTCAATATGGAACAGCCTGAATCATCAGCCAAGGTACCTGCAGAAGGGGTAATCAGCATTAGGATTCCTTGTCCATCTTACCATGAGAAGTCATCAGTCATTGTTCTGAACTCCCAAGGCAAATCCCTCCTGACTGTGCTATTGTGCTACCACCTTTGTGGGTAAGTCTGTCCTGCTGGTGGGAAAGGGATAGTGATTTCTGGAACATTGCCTGTAATGTATGATTTTGCAAGTATGACTATGTCAGGCTGTTGCTTGGATTAGCCTATGAGACAGCTCTCCCAATTTTGGCACTGGCCCCCCACCATTGATAAGGACTTTGCAGGGTTGACAGGGCTGGCTTTGCGGTTGTGATTTCCATTATCATAAGCAATGTCAGCTGCTAGTCTGGTTTCATTCCATGAAAAGAATAAGTATCCATAACAGAGACAGAACAATAAGATTAATCATGCTTCTAAAACTTTAAATGTTGATTTTTTTTTTGTTAAACTGATGCATTAGTTCTCGCAAATTATTGGAACAATATTGGTTTGTTTCAAATCAACACGTTTTCTCATAGTATTAACATTTACAAGAAAATATCTATACTTTGTTCCTGCCCTGAACTCTGATCATATTTCAAAAACTTGCACAAATGTATTGCATTTTGGAGAAAAGCAGTAAATGTTTCCTCTTGTGAGTCAGTCTTTAAATGAAAGTTCATCCTTTCAGGACAGAGATGTGATGAATGTTTTTTTATGTACATAACTCAGATTTGCACAGGTTTGGAACACTGTCACAGGAGGGGGTTGAAAGGGGTCATTGAAAATTTTTCAGGCAGAGGTGGATAGATTATTGCTAGGCAGTAGAAATAAGGGTTAATGGGCTGTAGATGGGAATGTGAAATTCAGAACATGAACAGATTAGCTATGATAGTATTGAGGAGCAGAGCAGGCTCGAGAGGCCAGATGGATCTTACTTCATATGTTCATTGCGTACACATGTCTATAGCTTCTTTATATCCTTCTTTTCAAATCAATTTTCTGTAAACATTCACTCCTGTTTAATTCTATTCCAGTTGCAGATGTACCTATTACCCTCTGGTACTTATATTAACTCGCAATTCTTTATTCAGCGAATGTTGCCAGATTGTCTGACAAAGACCTGTATGAACTTGTATGCACTCAAATGACCTTGAGTTCATTTCCTTAGTGCTGGCTGCCTCTCCTTTACATGTACAAAGTATAATTAACGTATACCTAATATCTGTTTACATTATTACCACCAAGAACTTAATAACAATCAACAGAAACTATTGAAATATTGATTCCCCTTTTATGCCTCCTAAATTAAGGATGCAAACAGTGGAGGACTCCTGGCCTCAAGGTGAAGCCCAGTGTGGTGTCACTACTTTAAAAGGACTGTAATACTGAACTTCAGCCATTTTTTGAGTTTTCAATTTATACCGAAGACTTTCTATCTAAGTCTCCTTGTACCCATGATGGTGCCAGAAATGGCAACTTTGTATACTTCTCACTATACTCATGCATCTGTGTACTTGAGTACATATGACAATAAATCTAACTCTAATTTAAATTATCTGTAAGAAAGGACACAAAGTTTTGCAATGTTCAACGTTCAATCTCCAACACAATCCAAATGTTGAAAACAAAAGATTTCAATAAGGTTACACAAATATTTTCATTTTCTCAAATTTCATTACAACACAAGAGATCACTCTTCAAGGATATTCAATACTTTCTTTGACCAACACTTCTTTTTGTTAAATAACCTTACAGCTGATGACTTCTATCAACCCATGCTATTTCACACTTCTGGGGTATGCAGGACTTGAACTACCGAGACACTGTCACCGCACCACAAGAAAATGTACACTGTTGATAACCAAAAGGACATGGATTGAAATTGTACCAAGCGTCAGGGTCACGGTTAAGCATTGCTTGATATGGTTTGAGTGCTTCTTTAACTTCCCGCAATGTGGAAAGATCAAGATCTCAGAAGTAGGCTAGGCCCTTGGCCATACAACCTGCAACATGCCCTGTCACTGATCCCAGGCTGCACGGTGCTCGTCAGTCTCGGAGACACTTATTTGCCCTTGAATACTTAGCTGCATTGTCATCTGTCCCCAAAAGAGACTACTTCAAAATGCTGCCTCCTGTATGTGCCTCATCATGCTCTTGATCTTGCAGGAGAAAGTGATACAATATCCACAGGAAATGGTTCCAATCCAGATGGTGGGTGTGTGTGTGTGTGTTAGATCCTGGTGGAGACAGCTACCCCTCCAAAGACACAGATGGAGCAGTACCAGCAGAGTTCACAACTAGTCCCTCCAAGATGAGGACACCTGCCAGTCTTCCCAGCTTCAAAGCCAGATGAGCCAGTACCTCCATCACTTGTAAACACCACCACATTAGATTGCCCAAATATGGATTAGAAGGCCTCCCTTCTAATCCTTCTTCAAAATTACTTGAAATCCATGCCCTTAGTTCCTTCCCAGTCTGCTCATGGAAGTTGGTTCCTCCTATCCACACTCTAGGCCTATCATAAATTTTATATAATGTAATATTTAATGAAGCAAATCATTGCACAATTTCAAGGGCGCCTCAAGTAAATCTCCCTTTAGATTCTGTTCCAAAGAAAACACTTCTCCAATCACCCTTCATAACTGAAACTCTTCATTTCTTGTAGCATCCTTCTGAATCTTTGTTGTATCATCTCTAATGTTCTTACATCCTTCTCGTAATGTGAGGAATTGAACTATGCATTGTGCTGGAGTTGCAGTCTAAGTTTGTCTCACACAGTTCAAGCAAAAACTACCTGCTCTTATATTCTATCCCTTGACCAAGAAAAAGACTATCCCTTATGCTTTCGTATTCACCTTGTCAGCCAATCCCGCTATCTCCAGGGATGTATAAGCACGTACTCCAAGGGTTCCTCTGTTCCTCTACAATTTTTAGACTTCCTTGTTCATTTCTTTACCTTGTTTGTCCTTTGCAAGTGAACTATCACACACTTACTGAATTCTATTTGCCACTTCTATGTCCACCTGACCAGTTCATTGATTTCATTCTGCAGTCTCAGCTTTCTTCTTCCCTTTTCAATCACACAGCCATTTTTCCAACTATCGATAAATTTCTTAATCATGAACTTACACTCAAGTTTAATTCATTGTTATATATCATGAACAGCAGTAAAGAGCCCTGAAATCCAACCAGTAATAGCCTTCCAAACATATAAACCCACTTGATAACAAATACCAGCAGTTTTGTACCACTGAGCCAATTTTGGATTCAACATTAAATTTTCTGACCAAATGGAATCTCGTCCAAAGTCTTGCTAAAATGCATGTAGACCACATTAAACATGTTATCCTCACTGATCTTTCTTCTTCCCTTGTCAAACAAATCTAATCAAGGTAGTCAAACACAACCTTTAAAAAATGACAAAATTGGTGGTGTTTTTCATGGTGAGGATGGTCTCAGGCTATAGTCTGATATTGATTAGCTGTTAAATTGGGCAGAGCATGGCAGATGGAATTTAATCCTAATAAATGCAAAGTGATGCATTTGGGGAGGTCTACTAAGGGAAGGATATACACAATGAATGGCCGGTCCCTAGGGAGTACTGAGGAACAAACCTTGGCGTACAAGTCCACAAATCCCTAAGGTGTCAGCCCAAATAGACAGGGTGGTGAAGTAGAAGGGAAGCTTGCCTTTATTAGCCGAGGAATAGAACACAGGAGTCAGGAAGTCTTGTTACAACTTTATACAACATTGGTTAGGCCACAGACAGAATACTTTGTGCAGTTCTGCTCACCACACTATCATAAAAATGTGACTGCCAGAAGAGAGGGTGCAGAGGAAATTCCCCAGGATGTTGTCTCGGATAAAAAAGTATCAGTTATGAGGAGAGACTGGATAGGCTGGATTTATTTTCCTTGGTGCAGAGGAGATGGAAGTGTACAAACTAATGTAAATTATCTAATTGAGGTAAACAAAATTATGAGAGACATAGAAACAGTATCATCATAGAATCCCTACAGCATGGAAACAGGCCATTAGGCCCAACAAGTCCACACCATCCCAACTCATTCCCCTACCCTTGCATTTCCCCATGTTTAACCCACCTAACCTAAATATCCCTGAACACTACAGGCAATTTAGCGTGGCCAATCCACCTACCCTACACATCTTTGGACTGTGGGAGGAAACTCACGCAGACACGGGGAGAATGTGCAAACTCCACACAGACTCCGAGGGTGGAACTGAACCCAGGTCCCTGGCGCTGCGAGGCAGTAGTGCTAACCACTGAGCACTGTTTGAGCAGGTAGTGGAGGCAGGTACTCTCGCAACATTTAAGCAGCATCTGGACGAATACTTAAAATGCCAGGGCACAGAAGGTTATAGACAGAGTACAGATATATAGTATTAACGTCATTTGGTGTTTGTTGGTCTGCATCGACATGGTGGCCAAATGGCCTGTTTCTATATGTTATGACTCTATGAAATCCTTGCAGACTCTCCTTGATTGATCTGTGCCTAAGGCGAAGGACTGAAGAGGAGGGTATCAAATTCCTCTGCTGTATGGAAGGAGTTAAATATTTCATGATTTACCCACATTATTAGAGGCCATCACGTTTTGAGGTATTCACACAGATTCATGTACAAATGGCAAGAGATAATAAAAACTTGTACATTGCAATGTCCATCACAGCTCAATTGTTAAATCTCATTTAACAGAACAGAAAGAGGCTGTCATAATGCAGTTTTAACGTCTAATTGACACGGACAAGTACGGTAAATGAAGTGTGACTGGCCTTTAGGAAACACATGGATGGTTTGTAATATGTGGAGTTCAGAAATCCTAAATAATTTAAGTAGTCAGAAGCTCATCTAAAGAATGCAACTACATAATTACGATGATTAGATCAAGTCATAATTTCAAAACATTTACTTGTTGTTGTTAGCAACAAAAAAAATTGATGGATTACTGCATCACTGACAACGTGGAGTACTACTTTTGGAATCTCACACCCATTGCTAAATTTCTCACTTCTGAAGTGTTACAAACATGTGCTTTCTGAATACATGTAATAGACATTCACTATATTAAGCCATTAAAGCCTTTTATATTCACTTCATACTTATGGATAATTTTTTTCCAATCATAAGAAAAGCAATGAATTCTAAAACCCTTAGGTACATTTTGTTAAGTGCAAAATTTAATTTCTCTCGCAAACGAACACTTTTCTATTTGATCTTTAAAGCTGTTCAGCAGTGAATTACAAACCTGGACAAATCTCATCCCAAGTATGGGTTTACATATTATATGAAAAAGGTTTATCATTTGCACTATCATTGCAAAAGAAAGCCATATGGCTGTGTCATCTTCCTCCACAACAATACAGAAATTGTTCTAGACTATGCACTTGATTCTATGAGCAAGCAAAGTTTACCAAGCCCCTAATAGACAGTGCTGTCAAGTATTCAAATGTTATAATTTCATGATCACTAGATTAGAAATACAAATATTGATCTGCTCTGGACTTTAACATGTGATCGATTAACCTCTTCAAATAAGTGAAGATATGCATACTTACTGTAGGCAATTTGAACGTGCACATAAATTGTGAACTATATCTTTAAAAAAATTGCTGATTAGGTTTCAGAGATCCTGCATTTTTAGTTGAGCCCACAAAAATTCCTAGCCGTCAACTTTTAGAGAAAGCAAGCACAGAACTGAAGAATGCATACAGCTTTGAAAAAAGAATTCATTACTTAGCAAGAAACGCGGGCTTGAAGTTTCCGAGGTCAGTCTTGCCTGCCCATGGGCCTACACACCACCAAACAATTTCTATAGCTTGATTAAGATGTTCACCTACAGATGTGATAGCAAAATATAAAACTGCTACTCAGTATAAGAGCAAGAGAGAAAACAGAATTACAGGCCAATTAGCATGGCATCATTCTTTGGGAAATGTTAATATCTATTATTACATGTTAGCAAGATGCTTAGATAATCACATTGCAGAAGTCAAAAAGTTTTTATGAAAGGGAAGGAGGGTTTGACAAATCTATTAGAGCCTTTTGTGATATAACTCTCAGGGTAAACAAAGGAGAACAACGTCTATAGCATGGCAAGATTGCAACAAAGTTATTGCACACAATAAGGATTCTTACTATCATAGATTGGTTAACCATCAGAAAGCTAACAATAGGAATAAACAGATAATTTTTAGGTTAGCTGACTGTGACTAAATGGGTGTCACAAGTTTCAGGACTATTTATGACTTAGCTAAAAGGGGACACTGGAATATATCCCAGTTTGATGGTGATACTAATCTAAGTGGAACAGCAAGCTGTAAAGAGAACACAAAAGAATAATTAGATGGGTCAGTGAATGGACAATAAATTGTTGAAGAAGTATTTTGTGGGGAAAGACAAAGGTAGAAGGAAAAACAATAGTGAGGAATTATTAAATGTTAATGTTGAGAGATATTTGAATATTTTCACACAAGGGGAGAAAGGAAAGTTAGTATTCATGTACAGAAAACAATTTTTTTTTTGCTGCAAATGACTAGTGTGTAGGAGTTAAGAAACTGGCTACAATTGTACAGGGCTTTAGTGATGCAAGTCCTGAAGTACTGTGCACAGCTTTGGTCTTCAGTTCCAAAAAAAATCACAAATACTTTGAAGGCAGTGCAGCATATGTTCACCAGATTGGTTCTTGGGATCATTCTGCTTTCTTATGATGACAGGCTGAACAATTGGGCTTATATACTCTGGGCTACATAAGAACGAGACGGAACCTCAGTGAAACAAAAGATTCTGATGGTAGATGTACAGTTGATGCAAAGATCTTGCTTTTCCTGGCTGATGAGCCTAGAGCAAGGGGATACATTCTAGATATACCAGGTTGATGTTATAAGACTAAGGTGACATGGACTTAATGGAATCAAGAGATGGGGGGATTGAGTGGGCAAGTGAAATTAAGGTCAAGGATCTGCCATGATACTGAAAGGCAGTGTAGGCTCATGAGATGGAACAGCTTATTTTGGCTCCTCCTCCTCTATGTACTAACATTCAAAGATGATCTAAACACCTTCCATCTATTATGCTCTGTTAACAAATTATGCCTGATAAATGCTCTATGTGCCAGACAAAGCAAGGAAGGTGTATGAAAAACAGTTCACTAACACAGCACACTACCCTAACTGCTCATAACAAATTGCTTGAATGGGAAAAACTTCAAGAGCCCAAAAGATCGAAGAGCTTTGCCATTCATTTTCTCACAAATGTAGTTGGTGTCAATACATACCATTTGCCCCTAACATCAATATTTACTAATTACATAATTAATACTTGTAGATAAATCTTTTCAAGTGTATAAGGTTTTCAGGCTCCTTGCCAGTTATCTTCATCAACATTTCATTTTACATTGAAATTAATTCATTCATTAAAACAAAGAATTCATCTTGAATCTCTGTATCAGATTCTGCTGGAATGCCATTCTCTGTTCCATGAGCTTGGCCACATAATGTGCAAGGCCATCCTCATGCTCTCACCTTGTGAGTGTAACTCTTGCTTTGTCCTTGCATTAGTAAAGCATAAACTGCCAGCCATGTAACCATTAACACACCTCTAATAAACTTGGTTTGTTAATCAGGGATTACCACAAAATTATAAGTCATTAAGCAAATGATTACTTCAAACAAAATGAGAACTATGTATAAAAGACCACTGGATGTATATTGTTATTGTTTTCTCCAATCTATTCACTTTAAATGAGCCATTTCTATATGCTATATGATTATGTAATTAAAGTTGGTGAAATTTGGAAAATATATATATATATGACACCATTCTAAGTATATCTAAACGCTTAGGCTTCTGATGTTATATTTGGCAACTGTGTTGCCATCTATGTATGTGAAAGTGTCCTCTTCGAAATGTATATATTGTATAGATTTTCAATATTCATCTTGCCATTGCATCTATAAAGACTAATGTAAGATGTGTTTCTATGAAATTAACTTATTACCAAATATATGCATCGTATTCATTTTCCACAACAAAATGAAATAAAGCAGCAAAAAGTACAATTGATGGAACCTGAAAAACAAAGGTATAAAGGAACCACAATCTATAAAAGACTTACTTATTCCATGCATGTCGAAGTTTTTTAGAACTATACTGTGTGAAACGATCTGCAAGAAAAAAAGAGATGGGTTACGTGTTTTCTCACAATCAACTATTTAACTTAATCACTATGCCATTACCTTGAATATAAAGACAGAGTTTCAGATAAGATTAGGAAATTATCATGAGATGCTTATATTTGTAATGCTTTTCATTTACAAAAAAATATTTGAAAGGCTATATAATTACAACATTTATGCAAACAGCATAAAGGATGAGAAGACACTACACAGGAAACATCAGACAAATTTTCTCCTGCATCTGGAGGCGCTTCATTCAGCGCCTTTAATGACTGAAGGCATTTAGCATCATTGCTCATTCTCTATGTAAATCTTATTAATTTGTCCTGCAGAATTTACCTGAGCAGATGCAGTTGGATCATTAAATCAGGACTGCACTGACGTTCCCACAATTTTCACTTTTTTAAATTACCACAAATCTAGCATTTTGCAGAATGCAATTTGTGTTCACTGTAATGCTAGTCGATAGCTAACTATACTAATTACCTTGGAAAGACTCGACAGTATGAAGTGATAACAGGTAGCTCAAGCCTCCAGCATTACTAGATGGTACAACACAGTGGCTCAGTGGTTAGTCCCTGGCATTGTAAAGCAGCAGTACTATGGTTCAACTGCAACCTTGGGTGTTTGTGTGGAGTTTGCATGGTCTCCCTGTGTGTCAGTGGGTTTCCACCGGGTGCTCCAGTTTCCTCTCACAATGCAAAAATGTGGAGGTTAGGTGGAATGGTAATGCCAAGTTGTCCAGTGATATACAGGTTAGGTGGAATAGCCATGGTAAATGCAAGGTTACGGCAAAAGGGTAGGGAACCGGGTCTGGGTGGAATGCTCTTCGGATGGCCAGTGTGGACTTGTTGGTCCAAATGACCTCTTTCTGCACTATTCTATGATTACTCCTAACCAATCTACATTACACTTAAAAAGAAACAATCAAATTGCATTTGTAGAGGGACAAAATGCGAATTGTATGAAGTTGTACTTCTGCTTTTTGAGGCCTGGGTCAGAGCCTGCTTGGATCAAATGACTGCAAATTCAGTGACCTCATCATGAAAAGGACTTTACTGTCTTGAAAAGCTATGTTCAACAAGGAAGGCTTCGATGTATGAACAGTTATGAGTGTATATGGAGGATGTTGGACTGTATTATTTAGAAAAGTGATAAAATTGAAGTTTTCACAAATATGAATGACATTGACAAACTTCATGCTGTCAATCCTTCAGTCTAACCAGAAATTAGTAACCAGGGAAAGTCACAGAAGTTGACAAAACAAATTCGGGACATAATTTGGTGGTGTCTGAGCAGAACACGTTGAGGAGTGAAATGAGAGAGTGGGAATTTGAAACAAACAACAGAAACTGGTTTGTTAGCCCTTCTTTTCAAATTTATTCTCAGGGTATTTGAAAAAGGCCAGGCTCTTTCCAATAGTTACCACATGCTGTTGTTGGACTTTTCTTTAAGTGTTGAATCTTTGCAGTGACAGGGTTGCTTAATTAGTTAGGTATGAAATTATTGGATACTAACCCAGTCATAATGAAGGAAAAATATTGTGTGTGTCCAAGTTAGGGTGATGTACGACACAGGAACTGCGGGGACTCATGATATTGAGGCTCCTGATCTTCAGAACAGATAGCATGGAGCTGAGAAATGTCAAAATATCCACAGCACATTTCTGCAATCCACAGCCTTGCATCACAGTAGCAGAGCTGCTGATCAAGTTTGTACGGAATGTGTTCAGCTTCTGCAAACTGCTGCAGTAGCCCCTATCCAGGCAAATAACAAACTGTCAAATAACATGTCCTGAGATATGTAGAAGGTTTTAAATGGTTTAGGAGGCAGGGTAGTTAGCTCAGAACACCCAACCTCTGCCTTTCTCTTGTAAACACAATTTTCTTATGATCAATGGAGAGTTCCATATCAATGGTCAAGGATCCAGCAATGATGAATCCACAAAATATTAGGTGTTTTTTTTTTTGGTGGGGACGGTTTGTAGCCAAGGTGTTTCAGATGGCCATAACATGACATTTATATCATGCAATATTACTTGCCACTTGTTGGCCCAAGCCTCAATGTTGTTCAGTTTCTGGTTACAACCTGCATGGACCATTTCTGTATCAGGTGGTGATGTGAATGGAGTTGAATACTGTGAAAGTTATAACTAACTGACCTACGACTAGCCCTCGTTTCTGCTTCTTCTTTAATTGCAAGGCACAAACAGTACCCATCACAATTCCACCAACATCTAGAAGAATCCGCATTCACTTTGGGGTCAGAAGCAAAGTTGCTCAAATGACAAAAATTTAATCAAGTATATTTCCAATTTCAAACTTTCCCTTAGATTCACTCGGTCCATCATGACTCTTACCTTCTCTTTATCAGCTTCAGTCTCCATTTTGGAAATAGGCTTTAGTACAATACCCACCATAAGTCCAAGGACTCTCACATGGTTTTCTAGGCTACACTTCAAACAAAGACTATTTCATTCTCTTAGACTCTGTCTCCAACATGTCTGTCCTGATGATTTCACCTTCTGCATCACTGCTTCCAATTTTTACAAAAGAAAAGCAGAGGCTGGGTGTTCTGAGCTAAGTACCCTGTCTCCTACAGCCTTTAAAGCCTTCTGCATGTTCCAACACACATTATTCCAAACCAACAATTCCACTTCCCACAACCAAAAATGGCAGACCCCTCAACCAACTGTTCCATTTTGCACTCCTACTTTGACCCCTTCCTCCTCTTCTCAGTATCACGGTAAGGTTTCCTTGTCCTCATCTTCTCCCACAACCAAACATCTTTCCTTCT
The DNA here is from genome assembly GCA_024137785.1 of Ginglymostoma cirratum. Lineage (NCBI taxonomy): Eukaryota > Metazoa > Chordata > Chondrichthyes > Orectolobiformes > Ginglymostomatidae > Ginglymostoma > Ginglymostoma cirratum. The sequence continues at coordinate 63,058,800 of JAHRHZ010000014.1, forward strand.
AATCTGTGTGCAGCATTCCAGAGAGATCATTATTCACAATACCCTTTCCCATGCCTCAATCATTACTGTCCCAAGGAAACTTCTAGAGAATTGCAAATGCAGCAGCATTTGTACTTTCTTGCCTTCTCTCTTCACATCATTTAAAGCATCACACTCTTCACAGTTGAATAGTGATTCGCCTCTATTTCTCTGCTTTTGAATTTAGAATACTGTATTCAGAGCTTACAGCACTCTGAGCCAACCAAACCAAACAGTCAGAATTTCTGGTTGTCATGTTAACTCTTCATCACACTACCAATCCAGCATCTCTGTCTTTGAACTCAAAACTTCGTTCCAATGAGATTTCAGTAAAGCCTGAAAAATGACACTGCATCTTTCAATTAGAAACTTAAGAACCTTCTAGAGTCGGCCATTTAAGCCAGAAATGAGGAGGAATGTCTTCTCTCAGAGGGTTGAGAATCTGTGGAATTCTTAACTGGAGAAGGCTGCTGAAGTTGATCCTCAAGTAAATTCAAGGTGGAGATATATGAATCAAGATTTGTGTGGAAAAAGCAGGAAAGGAGTTGAGGATTATCAGATTCAGCCATGATCCCGTTGAACAGCAGACACAATGGGCCGAATAACCTACTTCTCCTTCTACACCTCATGGTCTTATGGACTCGACATTGACTTCAACAATCTTAGATCACTTTTTTCTGAAAAGCAACTATTGATGATGATTCTATTCTTTTTATTCATACACCTCCCCTCCATACCTAACCGTTACTCCTTCAGATCCTTTATCATCTCCATTTGCCTTAAGTCATCACCCTTTGTGTCACATCATTTCTCTTGCTTTCGACTTTATCAAAAACTTTATCTTTTTTTTCTTCCTCTGCTGCCCACTTTCCCAGATTCTTCAAAATTTGTTATAACCAACATTTTACAATTCTGCCTAACAGTTAAATGACTAGAAACAGTAGTCAAAATTTAAGGGCCGACATTTCCAGTTAACATACGGACTCCTAGCAGAATTTAGATAGCCACAGAAGCCAGAATCATTGTTCAGTAGTAGACAAAAAGGAAGTTGGAAGAACACAGCTGGTCGTCAGGCTGTATCTGGAGGAAAGGAGCTGTCAACGTTTCAGGTATTACCCTTCTTCAAGAAGAGTATTACCCGAAACGTTAACTGCTCCTTTCCTCCAGATGCTGCCTGGGCTGTTGTGTTCTTCCAGCTTCCTGTCTGTCTACCTTGGATTTCAGCATCTGCACTTTTTTTGTCTAATCGTTCAATGGGACAGACACCACTGCAAAAAAAATGGTCACAATGACACAGTGGCCATTATTGTGGGTGGGTGGGTGGGGACAATGAATCCTCCTCCTCAATGCCCTTAATCTGATCTCACCCACTTAAGGCTGAAAACATCAATGAAGACATCCTCATGCCTCTCCACATACTTCAGCAGTGTCCATTTCTGACAGCAAGGCTGTCAAGCTTGTAATACTAAAGGCCTTCCACTGGACCTCCAGACCTGGAAGCCAGCACACTGCCCTGAATTGGACAGACTCCAGGAGTCACTTATTTGGACGCCTCTTCCACCACTCCTGCAAGGTCCTGCCACCAATATTTTCAACTTCATGACCCGCGGTTCATCCTGACAATGCAATCAGAGCTCAGTTACAAAATCTCTGCCCATTGATTGAACTTACCTCTACACAGAACCCGCCTTAGTTGTAAGGTATTTTTTCCTGTTATTGCAGATTTCTAGAGCTTTGTTTTTACATTATAAAATGCAACATCTTGTTCTGCCAAACAAACATCGGTTTAGCAAGGTGGGTCCAAATGTGTTGGATTATTTCCTCAAACAATGTTACTGGCACAAAGTACATCACTAAAAAATGTTTTACAATTTGGAATTTACTTAGCTATGCAGATTTTAGATGAACAATTCATAATTTAGGAAGCATTTGATATGGAGGAATTTGTCTCTATTTAAAATAGATTTACTGCATAGAATCAGAAAGCTACACCACAGAAACAGGACATTCAGTTCACTCAATTAAGTGCAAAATGGCATTTCACTCCAGATGAAAGATTTAGTTACAATTTGACTCTCGCTTGCTCCTCATACTCTTCAATGTTCCTTTTTCCAGTATTGATCTAATTTTTGTTTTCAGGATACAGCTTCAACATGTTTGCGGGAAAAGAAATTCACATCCTGACCAGTGCGAAGAAAGTTTCTCCCCAATTCCTTCATCAATTAGTTTGTCTCAATGGTATCTCACCAAGAAGGAAAACAAGCTATTAGTCCTACGCAACTTAATTCTAAATGACCTTGATGACCTTAACAAGTTCACCTTGTAAAAACTGAAAGAACTGCGGATTCTGTAAATCAGGAACAAAAACAGAGTTGCTGGAAAAGCTCAGAAGGTCTGGCAGCATCTGCGAAGAAAAATATCAGAGTTAACGTCTTGGGTCATTGACACTTCCTCAAAACTGATGATAGCTGGGGAAAAGTCAGTTTATACGCAGAAACTAGAAAGGGGGATGGGGTAGGGAGTAAACGATAGGATAGAGCCCGAAGAGAGAGAAGAGCAGTTGGATAAACAAAGGAGTTGACAATGATCTGGCTAGGAGGGTGAATAGCTATTAATGGGGACTGTTAGTGACACCTTGCGATATGTCTCTGTAGTTGATGCAGAGCATCAAGTGTGTTATTGTAGTGGCCAGTCTGCTTGTCATCTCTTGCTTTCAACTCTAAGTGCTGGTTAACAATATAAACTATGACGTGAAGACAGCTGAGTTTGTAAGCCTCTCTCACCAATACGGGGAGCAAGGTCTATGTAGTGTCTCCTCACAATGACACGTTTTAACTCTGAGTAACTTGCAGATCCAGACAAATCTACAGGGGCCTGGAATGTGAGAATCAGGCCACTGCCACCACCATCATCCCTAGATTTACCACTCGGAATCTGGGATGGTACATGGGTGTAGAGGCCTAGCAAGCCATTCAGTTCTTTCAAAACTGCTACAAAGTCTAAGGGCAAGGAATGAAACCAGACAGACCATTTGGCATTGCCCTATGCAGTCGAAATGATAACAAACTTAAGCCTGTTGTCTGAGTAACATATTACCAACATCTGGGAATACTGCCAAAAATTGGAAAAGCTATCCCATATAGACTAGCCAAGTAACAAATTAGATATAATCATACTCCCGCAATCATTTCTCACAGACGTCCCAGATATCACCATCTCTGATTATATCCTGTCATACCTGCGGGCCAGATCCAGATATAGCAACGGCACGGTGGTACATAGTCAAGAGGGAACTATTCTGAGAATCCTGAACATTCACTCTGGACCCCGACGCAACAAAGTCTCATGGCACCAAATGAAACATTGGCAAAGAAATGTTCAAATAACACCTACTGCTTTCCTCCATCAGTTGAGGAGTCAGTACTCCTCTATTTTAAGCACCATTTGAAAGAAGCATTGAGCAAGGCAAGAGCACAGAATGTACTCTGGATGGGACACTTCAATCATTGAGCATGGCATCAAGGAGCCCTTGAAACTACAAGTCAGTGGGAATGGGTGGAGCAGGAGAATTCTCTACTGGTTGGAATCATACCTAACACAAAGGAAGAGATGGTAGTGGTTGCTGGAAGTCAGTCATCTCAGCTCAAGGACATTTCTGCAGGCGTTCCTCAGGACAGTGAATTTGATCCAAACATCTTCCCCTCCATAAGGTCAGAAGTACAGGTGTCAATTGATAATTACACAATGTTCAGCAACATTCACAACTGCTCCGATACTGAAGCAGTTTGTATTCACTTGCATCAAGACTTCGGACAATACACAGGTTTGCGTTGACATATGGCAGTTAGCTTTCGTACCACACAAGCCAGTAAATGACCTTCTCCAACAAGAGACAGTATAACTTTCTGACCATAACATTCAATGGCTTCACCATCATCAAATACTCCGTCTCTAGCATCCTGGGGCTTATAACCATTGATTAGAAACTGAACTAGACCAGGCAGATAAATAGTGTGCCTACAAGAACAAGTCAAGAGGGGTTAGGAATTCTTACACAAGTAACTTAACTCCTGTCTTCCCGAAGCCCATCCACCAAACACAAGGCACAAATCAGGATGGAGGTGAAAACTTACCTGAGTAAGTGTAGCTACAACAAAACGGAAGAAACTCGTCACTATCCAGGACAAAGTAGTCAAATGATCGAGAGAAAGTAGGAACAGCCGATGCTGGAGTCTGAGATAACAAGGTGTGAAGCTGGATGAACACAGCAGGCCAGGCAGCATCAGAGGAGCAGGAAAGCTGATGTTTCAGGTCTGGACCCTTCTTCAGAAAAAGAAGGGTCCAGACCCGAAAAGTCAGCTTTCCTGCTCCAGTCAATTGATTGGCATCCTAACCCTCAACATTCATTCCCTTCACCACCACTGCACAGTGGCAGCAGTATGTAACTCAGTAAAGCCTCCTCTAACACCACATTCAAAATCAGTGACCCGTATCACCTTGAAGATTGAAGGCAACAGATGGAGCAGAATACTTGCCAGTCGCCCTTCGCAGCAGCCCGACTAGAAATTTATCACCATTCCCTCACGGTCACTGGGTCAAAAATCCTGTAAATCTCTTCGAAACAATACTATGGACAACTCTACGCTCCAAGTTCTGCAGCTGTTTAAGAAGGCCACTCACCACTGCCTTCGCCAGGGCATTTAGGGATGGGCAATTAATGCTGATCTAGCCAGGGACACCCATCTTCCCATGAAAGAATAACTAAGTATGAATGAATAAGGAAAGTAACAAGCTCAGCAGCAACCAAATCAGCCCCCTTAAAGACAAAAATGATCACTGCGTCTGGGAAGCAGCTGGAAAGATGGACAGAGCAGTACCGGGAATTCCATACAATGGAGAATGCGGTCACTGAAGAAGCTTTCAGCCCCATTCCAGACTTTCATATCATGAAGGTCATAGATACTGCTCTCACTAGCTCAATTCACTCACTAGGAAATGACAGAATTCTGTGTGAAATTGTCAAAGTGGCTCTAGATTTGCATGTTTTTGCTTTTGTAATGTCTCTTTAGAGCGAAGAATTCGGTTTGCCCTTCATACACCATATCTATTAGCATCATACGTAAGACTAGATCCATATAACAAATGGCACAGTAACAGGGCCAACCAAGGCATTGCTACTCAAGACTCCTCCCATCATTCCTTATAAGCCTCAGTTTCCCATTATCCTGATCTGGTTGAATTAGACTACCAGGGTGATCGGATTGTGGCCTTAATTTCACTTTTCTGCCTATCCTCCATAGTATTCAACTCCTTTAATCGACTAAAAATCTGTCAACTCCACCCTGAATATATTCAGTGGCTCCATCCTTAATAACAGATTCCAGCATTTGGTAACATCAGATGCTAGGGCAATTGGCCCATAGTTTTCCAATTTCTGTTGCCCTACTTTCTTGAATAATGGTGTAACCTTTACATTTTTCGAATTGTTGGGACCTTTCCCGATGTTACACAGCTTTATGATTACAATATACTCACTACCTCAAACCACATTTTATAAATGCCTGGGACACAGGCTAATTGGTCCAGTGGTGAACGTGGAACGGGGAACAGGGAATGTGGAACGCGGAACGTGGAACGGTACAGACCCTTTGACCCACGATGTTGTGCTGACCTATTATCCTACTCTAAGATTAAACTACCCTGCATACCCTACATTTTACTATCCTCTATGTGCCTATCCAAGAGTCGCTTAAAAGTCTCTAAAGTATCTGACCCCACTACCACTGCCCGCAGTGCATTCCACACGCTCACCACTCTCTGTGTGAAGAACTTACCTGTGACATGTCCCCAATACCTTCCTCCAATCACCTTAAAATTATGCCCCCTCATAATAGTCATTTGCACCCTGGGAAAAAGTCACTGGCTATCCACTCTATGTCTCTCATCATCTTGTACACCTTGACCAAATAACCTCTCATCCTTCTTTGCTCCAATGAGAAAAGCCCTAGCTCCCTCAACCTTTCCTCCTAACACCCGCCCTACAGTCCAGGCGGCATCCTGGTAAATCTCCTCTGCACCCTCTCTAGAGCTTCCACATCTTTCCTATAATGAGGTGACCAGAACTGAACACAATATTCTAAGTGTAGGCTAACCAGAGTTTTACAGACTAAATAGTTTTATCAGTTCTTTTTCTTCAGTGATTATGATTTATGTAGATGTTCCAATCTTTCACTTCACTTTTTTTGGATTTTGGAATGCTTTTTGCAGCCTCTCCTGCAAAGATGGATTAAAAATAATTGTTCAAACACTTCACGAAATCCTTATTTCCCGTAATTAATTCAGTCTCAATTATCAAGGGCCCAACACTCACTTTAGCTTCTTTTATTTGATTTATGCAAATATAGAAGCTTATACATTTATATATTTCTTACTAACTTTCTTTAATACTTGAATTTCCCCTTGTAGTATTTTTTGGTCACTCTTACACTCTGGCTTCTGAAACTACCTCAATCTTTTCACCACCAATAGATATTGACAGGCACAGAGGTATATTTTAAAAATCACGTTAGATGAATAGAGCCAGGTGAGTAAGAGAATTTGAGCGCACTGGGTCTATGCAACTGTAACCACAGCCGGCCATCGATGGTGGAAATGAAGGGATCTGGGAATGTTAACATACCTGCAAGATGGCTAGGACTGCAGGATAACATACCAATGCGGAAAAGTGAGAAAAAGGAGAGATCTGAAGACAAGGATGAGAATTTTAGAATTGTGATGTTATTCAACCAGGAGCCAATGTTGATTAGCGAGCAGAGGGTCAAGGTATGGATGTTATTTCTTTGGAGGCAGCTCAGAGAAGGTTCACAAGTTTGATCTCTGGTATGGAGGGAATGTCTTATGAGCAAAGGCTAAAAACTGGTTGGAACTGTACTCACTGGAGTTTAGAAGAATGAGAGGTGATCTCATTGAAACATACTGGATTCTTACAGAGGTTGACAGGATAAATTCTGAGAAGATATTTCCCCTGATGGGAGAGTCTACGACCAGAAGCATAGTCTCAGAATAAAGGGGCGCCATATTAAGACTAAGATGGGGAGGAATTGTTTCTTCTCAGAGGGTGAAGAATCTTTGGAACTCCTTGCCATTAAGAACCATGGGAGTACAGTCCTTATACATATTAGTTGGGGAACCAAGAGTTACAGGGAAAATGCAAGAAAGTGGGCATGAAGAATATCAGAACAACCATGATCCCATTGAACGGCAGAGCAGGCTCAAGGCCTGAACGGCCTACTCCTGTTCCTATTTTAGGTGGCCATATGGATGGAATTTGTTGAGTTACCAGACCACCTTGTTGCTTTGGAGATATCATAGAACCCCTGCTGTGTGGAAAGAGGCCCTTTGGCCCAACAAGTCCAAACCGACCCATCCCCCTATAACCCACCTAATCTACACATCCCTGAAGACTATGGGCAATTTAGCATGCCCAATCCACCTAACCTGCACATCTTTGGACCGTGGGAGGAAACCCACGCAGACACGGGGAGAATGTGCAAACTCCACACAGACAGTTGCCCGAGGGTGGAATCGAACCTGGGTCCCTGGCCCTGTGAGGCAGCAATGCTAACCACTGAGCCACTGTGCCACTTAGGACATAAATTCAACAATGTTATGAGATCCTTGAGCTAACAAGTTTTATTTATATAGCACCTTCTGAAGTAATGAAATGTTTCAAGACATCTCATAGAATAATAAAACAAAGTGTGTCATCAATCCAGGTAGGGAGATAAGTCAGATGAAGAAAAGCTGGGACAAAGAGTTAGATATCGAGAACTGTCTCAAAGAAAAGTGAGGCAGACAGAAGTAGGGAGAGCATTCCAGACTGTCTCAGTAGTTAGCACTGCTGCCATATAGTGCCAGGGATCCAGCTTGGATTCCACTCTTGGGCCACTATGTGTGGGGTTTGCAGATTCTCCCTGTGTCTGTGTGGGTTCCCTCCCACAGTCCAAAGATGTGCAGGTTAGGTGAATTGGCCATGAGAAATTTCCCAGGGATGTGGCGGTTAGGTCGGTTAGACATGGGAAATGCAGCGTTAAGGATTGCGGGGATGGGATGCTCTCCAGAGGGCTGGTGCGGACTCAAATGGGCTAAATAACCTGCTCCTACACTATAGGGATCCTATTCTATGATTCCAAAGCTAGGTCCATGAAAACTGAAAGCAGAATCTTTCAAGTAGCGAAATAGTCAAAACTGGGGATTCATGAGAGGCGAGGATTAGGGGATTCTGGATATCTGAGAGCTGTGAGCTGGGGAGAAGGAGGGGGAAGGTCCCAAAGTGTTTGCAAACAAGGTTGAGTGTTTTAAAATCAATGTGTTGTTTTACTGGGAGCCTTTGTAGTTCATTGACAGCAAGGTGATAGGACACGGCTTGCTGCAAATTAAGACATAGGCTGCCAGAATGGCTGCAGGTGTGCGGAGGACAAGATGTGAGAGGCTGACTGGGATTGTGTTGAGCCTAGTGATGTTAAAAGCACAAATGAGGGTTTCAGCAGATGACAGGCTGACAGGATGTTGCACAATGTTATGGAGGTTGAAACAGCTGACCACAGTGATGACACCGACAGGGTTGGAAGGTCACCTCCAGGTCAGATGTGACCCTAAGGTTGTGATTAAACTGTTGCCAGGGAGATGGATAGAATTGAGAGTTAGTGACTCAGGGTAGCACAGCTGTCTTCAGCTGGACTAAAACAGTCTGGGATACATGTGAAAGTAGATACTTATACGTCATCTCAATACTCTTGGGTAACTCCTAACAATGAAGCAATCTCTAAGCAAAGGAACAATTTCAAGCATTCATTCTTATCGTAGATGCCATAGTACAGTCAGCATCAGGTTAGGCTGAAAGATTCACATTCCTGTTTGGTGCAATGAGAAGCTAAGAAAGATATCCATCAGCTTGTATTTTTAGCTGATGTCAGTAGCAAATTCACAAACTGTAGACCATTACAGTGGGTTTCTGTGAAAAAGTTTACTTATTTATGTGGCTCATAAATGAATGTTTCATAGAATTGTCATAGAATCCCTACAGTGTGGAAACAGGCCCTTCGGCCCAACAAGTCCACACTGAACCTCAGAGCATCCCACCCAGACCCACCCCTCCAACAACCCACCTAACCTACACCTCTCTGAACACTATGGGCAATTTAGCATGGCCAATCCACCTAACCTGCACATCTTTGGACTGTGGGAGGAAACTGGAGCACCTGGAGGAAACCCATGCAGACACAGGGAGAATGTGCAAACTCCACACAGACAGGCGCCTGAGGCTGGAATCGAACCCGGGTCCCTGGTGCTGTGAGGCTGCAGTGCTAACCACTGTGCCACCATGCCGGCCCCATGCGGTAGATTGTTAAACTATATTTGTACCTTGACAGTAGTTCATCTTTAGTCTATGATACAGCTTGTTAATCACTGCAAATTAAAATTCAGAGCACATTCAGCACTGATGTTGTTTCCCACAGTGCATCATGACATGCCTTGAAGTTGAGAGAAATAAAAAAAATTGCAACTGTAGAGAAAATAGTTGTGTGCCTGTGGTTAATAAAACAAAAATAATTCTTTTCAGCACAAAAAGAAATTTATGGATTATTATTAGCAGCTTGATATTGAAGGTCTCCAGTTTGAGCCTGTCACTAGTACACGGAGAATGTGTTTGTATTTACAATTGAGATACTTGAAGTACAGACCTGTTTCGGATATCTAGTTATTATTTCCATTCAGCCCAGTGTGTTAGTCTCATTGGGTTTGCATTGCTGACAAGTGTCGGAGGCTAATATAAAATTAGATGACTATATTTTTTCATGACATATATAGTGGTAGGTCTTTAGATCTGCATTGGGTGGGTGGGAGTGTGAAGGAGGTGGAAATTCAGTTTTAGGGTACAGAATAGGTAAAGCAGATTAGCTAACTGTGTATCAATCCCAACACTTTCCTTTTTTCTGAATTTGCAACTTAATTCTTCGGAATGGCATGGCAGTTTAATTATGGTTTTCTGAGAGTGTTGATTAACAGCATCAACCAATACAACAGCAATTAAAATTGCTTTATACACTAAACTTGTCAGGTTTTAAAGTTCAAAGAAAGGAAAGGTACTTGCGAAGCAATATTGTTCTTGCTCTAAACACAATGTAATTGAAGATTGGTAGGTTGCAGGTCGGTGTGGATAGTTTGCAAGCACCAAGCAACAACAGAAAATTCTTTGCCTTGAACTTGATGACATGGTAATTTGGAATCCAATTTTATTTTATTGTTCACTGTTTAATGCTTATTTATTAGTTACATATGTTAATACATACTTTGAACATAAGCTCAGCAGGTTGTTCTAGTATGAGATTTATTCATTAACTATCATTGAAATACATATGTATGTGTAGCTATCAGACATACAGATCATCATTTGATTTTGTGTGTGCTTGATTATTTGCTAAGTTATTGATCCCTTACGGTGGTCATAATAATTGCATTTTACCTTCATTAAAATAACAGAGTAGAATGTTCAGATTTTTAAAAAATAATTGGCAAGATTTTAATGTGGAGATGAAACTAATAAATAGTATTTTAGAATCTGAAAGTGTGTCATTAAACTGAAGTCTTAGATAGGATAGAAAATCCTGTTTGGTACTTGTGTTGGCACTTTGGTTGGTAAAATTAACAGGGCAAATATCAGCTCCTAAATCATTACAACATCTCTCCACTGACCAACTAGTCCAAACAACAAGTTGCATTGTAATTGCAAAGTTGTTTCTTCAAAAAAATAATTTATTCTGTTGATTAAATTAAATTGAATGCTATGAAAATCTTCGGCAAAGTGTAAGTCACTCTCACATATTTGTATTAATGAAGTGCTTTCATCTGAGGATCAGTGGCTTAGTGGCTTGAAACCCGTTGACCTTCCTGAAGATTATTTACTGTGGTAACCTAACACAGCAGTACATAGCAAAATCCAAACTTCATCAAAGGATATTTACATCAATAAAACAGGTTTGTTTCTGGGTTTTTTTCTAAACTAGTTGAAAGTCAATGACCATGTGCAACACCCCCACAGAGTCTTTCACATTGCACTGAAATCTAGTGGCTAACACATAGCTTGGGATGAAACGACCTGTAGCTGCTGCTGAGGTTGCAATCATAATTTTCACACTATTTTACTTAATAAAAAAAAAGTCAGTTGTTCAAAACTTCAGTTTTGTCCCCCACTTGGAATCCAGTAATACTACTGAAACCCCTTCCTGCTTTCTGTACGAAGACCCCCTGAACAAGGGAGTTAGCAGATCACAGCCTCACAGCGCCAGGGACCCAGGTTCGATTCCAGCCCCAGGTGACTGTGTGGAGTTTGCACATTCTCCCAGTGTCTGCGTGGGATTCCTCCGGGTGCTCCGGTTTCCTCCCACAGTCCAAAGATGTGCAGGCTGGGTGGATTGGCCATGCTAAATTGCCCATAGTAGTCAGGGGTGTGTGGTTTATAGGGGGATGGGTCTGGGTGGGATGCTCCAAGGGTAGGTGTGGACTTGTTGGGCCGAAGGGCCTGTTTCCGCACTGTAGGGATTCTAATCTGTGTACAGGCCTTTGTTAGCACTGTAGCTAGGTACTCTGAGAAGCAAATAGACTTGCCTTCTGATGGTATTCTTTCATATCTTTCTTAGAAAATCTCCATGTTCAATTAAAAACTATGACGAATTTTACAGATGCAAATTTCAGTCTATGCATTCATTCAGCATGCTTGCTTACAGCTGAACCTGATAAAATTGATGTAAATTTATATTTGGGAGAAAACCTTACTTTAAACTTGCACTTCAAGTGTCCTTCCTGACTGAAATTCAGTGTATAGGAAGAAGAAAGAACAGTGAAAAGAAAATGAATATTTCTTGGGCAAAGATAGTAGGAACTGCAGATGCTGGGGAATCTGAGATAACAAGGTGTAGAGCTGGATGAACACAGCAGGCCAAGCAGATCAGAGGAGCAGGAAGGCTGACATTTCGGACCGAGACCCTTCTTCAGAAATGGGGGAGGGGAAGGGGATTCTGAAATAAATAGGGAGAGAGGGGGAGGCGGATAGAAGATGGATAGGAGAAGATAGGTGAAGAGGAGACAGGCAGGTCAAAAAGGCGGGGATGGAGCCAGTAAAAGGTCAGTGTAGGTGGGGAGGTAGGGAGGAGATAGGTCAGTCCAGGGAGGACGGACAGGTCAAGGGGGCGGGATGAGGTTAGTAGGTAGGAGATAGGGGTGGGGCTTGAGGTGGGAGGAGGGGATAGATGGGAGGAAGAGACGAGCTGGGCTGGTTTTGGGATGCGGTAGGGGGAGGGGAGATTTTGAAACTTGTGAAGTCCACATTGATACCATTAGGCTGCAGGGTTCCCAAGTGGAATATGAGTTGCTGTTCCTGCAACCTTCGGGTAGCATCATTGTGGCACTGAAAGAGGCCCAGATAGACATGTCGTCTGAGGAATGGGAGGGGGAGTTGAAATGGTTCGTGACTGGGAGGTGCAGTTGTTTAGTGCGAACCGGGCGTAGGTGTTCTGCAAAGAGGTCCCCAAGCCTCCGCTTGGTTTCTCCGATGTAGAGGAGGCCACAACAGGAACAGCGGATGCAGTATACCACATTGGCAGATGTGCAGGTGAACATCTGCCTGATGTGGAAAGTCTTCTTGGGGCCTGGGATTGGGGTGAGGGAGGAGGTGTGGGGGCTGGTGTAGCACTTCCTGCGGTTGCAGGGAAAAGTGCCAGGTGTGGTGGGGCTGGAGGGGAGCGTGGAGCGGACAAGGGAGTCACTGAGAGTGGTCCCTCCGGAAAACAGATAAGGGTGGGGAGGGAAAAATGTCTTTGGTGGTGGGGTCGGATTGCAGATGTTGGGAGTGTCGGAGGATGATGCGTTGGATCCGGAGGTTGGTGGGGTGGTACATGAGGACAAGGGGGATTCTGTTTTGGTTGTTATTGCGGGGAGGGGGTGTGAGGGATGAGTTGCTGGAAATGCGGGAGACATGGTTGAGGACGTTCTCGACCACTAAGTGGGGGGGCAAGTTGCCGTCCTTGAAAAACGAGGACATCCGAGACGTACGGGAGTGGAATGCCTCATCCTGGGAACAGATGCGGCAGAGGCGAAGGAACTGGGAATAGGGGATGGCATTTTTTTCAGGAAGGTGGGTGGGAGGAGGTGTATTCTCGTTAGCTGTGGGAATCGGTGGGCTTGAAATGGATATCAGTTTCTAGGTGGTTGCCAGAGATGGAGACGGAGAGGTCCAGGAAGGAGAGCGAAGTGTTGGAGATGGTCCAGGTGAACTTAAGGTTGAGGTGGAAGGTGTTGGTGAAGTGGATGAACTGTTGAGCTCCTCGTGGGAGCACGATGCAGTGCCGATACAGTCATCAATGTAACGGAGGAAGAAGTGGGGTTTAGGGCCAGTGTAGGTATGGAAGAGGGATTGTTCCACATAACCTACAAAGAGGCAGGTATAGCTTGGGCCCATGCAGGTACCCATGGCCACCCCCTTTGTCTGTAGGAAGCGGGAAGAATTGAAAGAGAAGTTGTTGAGGGTGAGGACTAGTTCAGCTAAGCAGATGAGGGTGTCAGTGGAGGGGGACTGGTTGGGCCTGTGGGACAGGAAGAAGTGGAGGGCCTTTAGGCCATCTGCATGGGGAATGCAGGTGTATGGGGACTGGATGTCTATGGTAAAGTTGAGGCGTTGGGGACCGGGGAATTGGAAGTTCTGGAGGAGGAGGGGGACATGGGTGGTGTCACGGACGTAGGTAGGGAGTTTCTGGACCAAGGGGGAGAAAATGGAGTCCAGATAGGTGGAGATAAGTTCGGTGGGGCAGGAGCAGGCGGAGACAATGGGTCGACCAGGGTAGTCAGGTTTGTGGATTTTGGGAAGGAGATAGAAGCAGGCGGTGCGGGGTTGGGGAACGATGAGGTTGGAGGCTGTGGGTGGAAGGTCACCTGAGGTGATGAGGTTATGGATGGTTTGGGAGATGATGTTTTGGTGGTCGGGAGTGGGGTCATGATCAAGGGGGCGGTAGGAAGAGGTGTCAGAGAGTTGGCGCCAGTCTCGGCGATGTAGAGGTCAGTGCGCCATACTAGAACTGTGCATCCGTTGTCCGCGGGTTTTATGGTGAGGTTGGGATTGGAGTGGAGCGAGCGGAGGGCTGCATGTTCTACGGGGGAGTGGTTGGAGTGGGTGAGAGGAGTGGAGAGGTTGAGGCGATTGGTGTCTCGACGGCAGTGGAGATGAAGAGGTTGAGGGAGGGTAGGAGGCCTTGGGGTGGTGTCCAGGAGGAGGGAGTGTGTTTCAGGCAGGCAGAAGGGGTCAGTAGAGGGAGGGTTAGGCTCACGGTTGAAAAAGTAAGCTCGGAGGCAGAGGCGGCGGAAAAACTGCTCAATGTCCAAACGTGACCGGTATTTGATGATGTGTGGGTAGAGGGGGACAAAGGTGAGCCCTTTTCTTGGGCAAAGTTTGGAGGGAGTAGTAGTCAGCAGTTCACTGAAGATGTGTCTGGACTATAGAATATACAAGTTTGAGAACAGCCAGACTACCCCATTCAGACGAGCCAGGTCACTTATTAAGTTGGAGGGCAAGTTGCAGAGACCTACAAGATTGGAGAGGTTTTACCCTGAGTAAAGTCATGTCCCAGAGAGGGAAAGAATACAAGCTCAGGAATGGGACGATCTGACTGTTAGGGAGCCAACTATCGGGGATTTTCAGAGATATTGAGATGGAGGTCCTGCAGACACTAAGCCTGCCCATCAGGCACAATGTGCAGACTCTTTCCAGAATCTGAGCAACACGGGATGTGGCAGGATTCATGGCAGAATCGGTCAAGATGTTCTATAAGGCCTTTCTCACGTTAGGAGTATATCACTCCATCTTTAAGCTTTTCACAAAGGGGTGAGCCAAGTTTCTCACTGGACAGTGGCAATTAAGGGGGATTATTTCTTCTTAAATGCCCTTGTTGATGGCCAACAGGTCTCATTACTATTCAACTCTCCATTTAACTAAACTTGCCAAACCAGCTAGATGTTGACATTTAAACCAGAACAGGAATTGTGATGAATTCAGCTTGCTGCTGGCTCTGAACAACCTCAGTATTGGACACCAAGCACTAACATCTCCAAGCACACTGCATGGGCACATGCAGCCCATGTCCATGGACACTGGTGTTCAAAATGTGCCAGCTTCTAACAACTCTCATGGCATCTCCCCAATCCACTGAGGGGACACTTCTGCACATCAATCGTACACTTTTGCCTGAGCTGCATTGTAATGCTGCTGCAGGGACTCACATCCAGCTCATTGCTGTGCATTTCCCCACACAACTGAGACTGGCCTGATCCACATGGCACCCTCAGGCCAGGCTGACATCGTCTCCAGACAAATTTCAGGAACTGTGCAGGGAGCTGCAGACTCACTATGCTTATTTGGGTGCACAACAAGATTTTAAAGAAGACACAGGCACAAGGTATGCTGGTGATCTCTGGGATATCTGCCAAGTGGCAAGCTGTTGTGGGACACTGTGGTAAGAAGGGTCTGTGATTAAACATGAGACAGGACCTCGGAGCAAGGCACGTAATTGGTAAGGTATGGCAAGAGAATTCAATTGGCGCCACGGCACAAACATCAGCCCCTACCAAACCCCATCCCTCCCAGGGGCACATAGGCACAAACAGACATTGCAACATAGAACTTTGCCATTCAAAAAAAGATTCAGTCCAGTGTAACCTGTGAAGACAAAAGGAAAGTCTGCAGGGGAGATGGTCAAAATGCAGCCCAAAGCACAACGTTTCTCAATGCAGTCCAGGGGAAAGCAGCAAGAAACAGAAATGTAGTAATAGGGGGCTCTATAGTTAAAGGAATAGATGGAGTTCTCAGTTGTCAAGAATGAGCATTGGAAATGCTGTATTACCAGTGTAAGGATGTCTCATGGCACCTGGAAGGGAACTTGTAAAGGGAAGGGGTTAAATTCAGCTGTCAGAGCCCATATTGGAACAAGCAAGTAATTCTGCTGAGAGTGGTAGGAGTTAGGTACTAAATTAAAAAGCAGGACCCCAAAGGTTTTCCCAAGCCACGTGAAAATTGGTGGATCAGGAGGATTAGCACATGGTTGAAGAACTAGTGTGGGAAAGAGGGGTTTCTTTCTGTGAGACATTGGCAGCAGTTCTGGGATAGGATGGAGCAGTAATAATAGGATATGCTTTTCCTGAACCAATAGAGGATCCACTTTCTAGTAGAAAGAGCAACTAGGAAAGTCCAAAGCCTTTAAAAGGATTGGAGGAGGGAAATCTACAAGAAATGTAAGTCAGCTAAATATAGAGAAAACTGCAAAGGAGAGTAAGGAAGAGCAAACATACGTGGTACAGAAATAAACAGTTATCAAACAGGAGGGCAAAAAGTCCCTTAGGCACGAAATGAGGGATACTCCAATTAAAAATTAACTGAAAAGTCTGTACATCAATACACACAGTGTCTATAATAAACAAAGGGAGCTGGAGGCACCAGACATACTGAAAATTGTTGAGAGATGGCTACTGAAAAATCAGCTGTGAATTAAACTTTCCAGGATACCACATACTTAGATTCGACAGAAAGGTAAATGTGTAGGTAGAGTAACTATACTTCTTCCCCTGGCATTATACAATATCGATCAGCAAGATTAAAACAGAACTCCCTGTGGATAAAAGGTATAAGATAATAAAGAATCGCTAAGAGGTACAGTCCACAAACCATCTAACAATGGAAGGAAAACATTCATGGCATTTCCCCAATCCACTTAGGGGACACCTCTACACTTCAATGGTACACTTTTGCCTGAGCTGCATTGTAATGCTGCTGCAGGGACACACATCCAGCTCATTGCTGTGCATTCCCTACACAACTGAGACCGCCCTGATCCACATGGCACCCTCAGACCAAGCTGACATCGTCTGTAGATAAATTTCAGCAGCCCTGATATTGGATGAACAGAAAAGTTTCGTAAAGAGGGTAACTGGAATCAATTCCAACAATGGATACAGGATTCCTCACTACTCGAATATGTCGAAAGCCTGACAAGGCAAGATTGGCTATTAGATGAAGGAGGAGCTAGAGAGGTGAGACAGAAACAAACAGACTGGTTGCAGACCTGAGTGGCACTGAGGTTAAAATCAGCAGCGAGAGTGGAGAGGTCCCAAACGAAGACATACTGGTGGTGGACCTGTGTGGGAGTCGGGAGTGGCTGCAGAAGGCTACGGCACATTTTCCTCGAATATTCACAAATGTTTAACATTTTATAAAGTGAGAAAGACAAATAAAGGAGATACGGTAGTTCTGTAAATGAAGGAGAAATGATCTTGTTTCAGAAGTTCAAGTTGTAGAATAAATTTGGATGGACTTTAGAAATAGCAGAGAAACAAAATAATTTATAGACCCCTGATAGTAGGTACATTGTGGGACAGAATATGAGTCATTAGTTAATGGGTCTTGTGAAAGAAGGAACTGCAAAAAGTGTAAGTGATTTTAATTTTCTCATACACTGAATGAATCAGATCAGCAGAAATAGCTCATAGAATATATTCAAGATTGTTTCCTAGAACAGGATGTTCTGGAACTAGCCAGGGTTGCATTATTTTAAACCTAATGAGATAAGATAAAATTAATAGTCAGAGTGAAAAGCATCCTTTAAGCGAGATTGATCATGAGAGTGGGATTTCATTTTAGTTTCAGACTAAGAAATACAGGCCCATTACAAGTGCCTTAAACTTAAGGCTAGTTCAAATGTATGAAGATAAATATTAGCTAACATGACTGGGTGAATCAGTTTAAAGGTAGGATGGTGTCATTTACATGGAGTTGTTCAAGCAATGAAAATCACCTTTCACAAATACAATGTCTCAGTGTGGGGGCCAGTGGATGTTCCATCACCGAAAATGTTCAAGGCTGGGACAGACAAAAGGTTGTTCTTAGGAGATCACAGAGCAGGTGGGAAGGTGGAGTTGAAGCTGAACGATGGGGCTGGCACAGTCAATATTATGGACTACTCCTGCTCCTGTCTCTGGGGGTTGTATTTCACTGTCGGAAATGTTGAAACTCAAATGAAATATCAAACCAAGCTCCAATCTTTTCTCTCAGGTGGGCATGAAAGGTTTAAAAGAGGAACAGTGGTGTTCTCCTCGTGTCCTCATGCTTCAATCAATATCACCAAGGCAGATTATGCGGCCATTTATCCCACTCCTGTTTGAAAAATCATACTGTGCACAACTTGGCTGCTACATCATAGAACCTACAGTTCAAAGTATTGACTGTAAAGCACTTTAGAACTTTACATGGTTAATCAAAACTTGTCTTTTTATGTTTTAGTATTTTTAATGATTTTTTTTTCTCGGTAGTTCAACAAGAACCAAAACCCTGTACTAATATCTACAGAAGCGGGTAAATAATCATGGAAAAGAAACATACCTGTAAGAAACACGATGTCAGGAATGTGAAGGATAGTGAAAGGGCAAGTGAGATCCAATGCAAGAGACTAAGTTGCAGAATTTATTTTTCAAAGGTATACATAGAACAAAAAGATCCAACATTCAAAATAATTTTCATCTTCAGCTCATTTAATGTCAAAGCTACATTTCTGAGAATATTCAGGCATGAAATTGGAAAATCTTGAAGTTACATTTCAGGGTTTGAAATGTGATGGTATCTATTGCCACCTGCTGTTTAATTTTGGATATACATTTAAATACACATTTTGCATATGGCTAGCAATAAAATAAGTACGTTTTAAAGTATGTTCATAAAGATGTATTTGCTTAAAATATTTTGAAGGTACATGTTAAATTTTGTAAATACAGCCAATATGCGTAGTCCTACACTCTCAAAACATTGATCAATATTTTTTCTATTTTCTGCTGTTGCATCAAATAATTCCCCACTGGTGTAGCTCACCAAGGCCTTAATCATTGTGGCAACATTTAACACTGAAATTCAATGCAGTGTATTGAGACACAAAGTAATTCACGGGGGACCTGATAACAGTAAATATTGTATGGAGTTTACACATTCTCCCCTTGTCTGCCTGGGTTTCCTCTGGGTGCTCCAGTTTCCTCCCACATTCCAAAGATGTGTAGGTTAGGTGGATTGGTCATGGGAAATGCAGAGTTATGAGGATTAGACAGGGGTGCATCTGGATGGGATGGTCTTTGGATGGTTCATGTGGATTCAATGGGCCAAATGGCCTGCTTCCACACTTGTGGGGATTCTATGATTCTAACAATTTAACTTGTGTGTTGTAATAATGAGATGTGTTGTAGATTTACCTTTGCTAACTTAGAGAAAGGAATTGATTTAGCCAGCTTGAGAGCAGAATTGTTCACTTCCTGAACCTGTTTTATGCTGTTGGAGATGTTTTAATTCAGATTGCATTTCTTGATAAGCCAGTTCAAGTTAGTTCTTGTCACATGTAGCCTGCCTTTACATCGTCCACCTGTGGTGTTTTTAATCTTTAGATGCATTCAATGATGTCACCTCAGTTCGGGTCTGGAAGTCATAAATGTGCTGTGTACACGTGCATTTTGTGTTTGAGAATGTGAAGGATAATGTGTATGGCTTGAACAGGTTGCCAACACATACACGTCAACCTACTGCCAATACATCACGCTGATCAAACATTCACTAGACGTTACTGTGTTGGTCGGTTGGTCGATTTATTGTCAAGTATACCCATTATACAGTGAAAAGCTTTGTTTACGAGCAGTACAGGCAGATGACACCAAGCAAAGGATGTACTGATCAAAAAGACTTAGAGGCAGACAGGTTACATTGCAGGTTAAAAGAACATTATTAGTAATTTTTACAGATTTAGAACTTAAGTTTAAAAGGGTAGAACAGTTATAAGAAATGTTAGAATTAGACCTGCTCTAGGAGCTCGCAAGGAGTCGTCTGGGGTCGGTGCCCAATGTAACAGCAGCTTACATTACTCTGAATCAAATCATCAAATGAGGAACTGCAACATCTCTGCTCTGCTCAGATTTATATGGAGATGATTATAGTTGTTGGGGGTCTATCATCTCAGCTCTACAAAGTCAGATCAGGGTAGATATTTTCTAATCAATGTGCTCAGAGATTTCATTACACATCTCTACAGCAGGTGGACTTGAACCTGGGCCTCCTGGTTGAGCTAGAATACTACCACTGCACCACAACAGCCCACAGGGGAAGGACCTGGGGCCAAACAACTTCAGCTGCTTTATCAATGATCTTAGAATGACAAAGGATGGGGAAATTATACTTAGAGCTGCAATAACATTGGAAAACCACCATTAACCCAGGTTCCAAGGAAGAGTCATTTCAGACATGAAATGTTAACTTGGTTCCTCTCTCCACAGATGCTGCCAGACGTGGAGTTTCACCAGCACTTTGTTTTTATTTCAGGTCTCTAGTATGCCAAATACTTTGCTTTTATTTCAAAGATAAACATTTTTATTGCGTACAATAGGTAGGTTTCAGAAAATGTGTCAAAGTGGTTAACGGTCACAGAAAAGCAAAAGGCCAAAAGGATTGCCCACAAAGACATAAATGAGTATGAACAATCTTCATCCAGTAGACGATGCATGCAGATTTTCTCTCAGGGAAATCACATCAAACATTTTGGCATGCAGACATTTATGCCAATGGATATCTGATAAGTTTCAAATTAGACAAGGGACCAAGTATCACAGTGTTGTCAGCTTTGGTTGACAAAACTCTGCTTACAACTGACAGAAATTCACATACATAGTCTGGAGATGTCACGCTGAACATTAAAGGCATGGTGTAACAACTCTACAACATAGGGGATGCCAAGTAATGGAAAACCTAAATGCAGTTCACAAACAAGCATGTTTCCTCCTGGGTAGGAGAGCTTGTACTTACTTCAACGATATTAAAACGGTGGGAGACATTAAACAAAAGGTCAAATAAAAGCCAGTAGAAAATTTAGCCAAGCTCCATAAGCTAATGACAGATTTTAAACAAAAATCAGAATCTTCAGAGGTTAGTGACATTGGAGTGCAAATTATACCAAAAGAGTTGGAAAGCTCTGATTGGCATAGTTTGGCTGAGATGTTTTCCCACTGCTTTCAAAACTGAAGGAAGTTCTGAATCCGAGTGGAAAGGTCAAGAAGAAGTGGCATAAGAGACAGCAACTGAATGGTCTACATCATTGAAGGGGATGTACAGTAATGGAAACATGTGCAGTTAAATGGAGTCAGAACCCCTTGCAGCAGAGTGAACAACGACCTATCTCAAATTCAACTTTGCCACGAGGGGCTGAGGTGATTAGAAGGGGTTCAGCTCAAGCAAAATGTTTGACTTCTCATCTTCCAATGAAGAATTACCAATTATATAGACGGACATCAAACACAAATGTATCTCCTTGCAACACAAAAGTAGTAGTAAACAAGCATGTTTCATGAATAATTCAAATCGCTGCGAGGGAAGGACATAACCCAAAATATTTGAGAAATTAAAGGATAAGTCCATCTAATTCAGCACAAGCTAAAGGAGAATAATAACCAAATTCTACTGGCAAAAATTGCTCCAAAGAAGATACTGTTAAGAAGAGATGAAAAAGATATAAAGATCCAAGGTACTGCTAAGAAAATAAAACAAAACAAACAATTGTCTGCCACAGCAGGAACCATAACAACAGTTATAAAGAATAAGCATACAAAGTCCTCAGCGAAATAAATGCAAAGTCCCTCCAGCTCAAGAGAGAACTACAGACCTGATACTGTCACAAAGACACTCCACACCTTCTATCCAACAAGCGAGCATTCTAACTCAAGGAACTTGTGGCTAATCCATAACAGAATGTCAGGTAAACTACCTGGCAACAGAGTGGAGCAGTTGAGAGAGGAGATGGAAGGCGAAGCTGTATATTATCAGGGTACATGCGGTACCTGGTCGATGAACTTTAATGTATCCATTAATTCTGCTGTCAACATCCTATCCTGCATCAAGCATTACTCAATCATCAGCCCTATCCTTACTGATCCAATCGGCACCCCACCTCCTATACCTCAAATTTACAACTTCTAGCAAATCCCTGCAAAGCTTCCCCCCTTTTGTTATCTCCTTCAACTCCTTCCAGAATTCCATGTTCATCCAATTCTGGTCACATACGCAATTTCATTTCTTTCACCTCACCATTAGGCAGCAACCAGACCTTCTGCCATCTTGGTCTTATGTTCCACGATTCCCTCCTTCACCCTTTCCAAATTTGTAGCAAGACCTTTCATAAAACCGTGTTGTGTGAGAGCTTTTAACCATCTCTGATAATTTCTCTTCCTTTAGCTTGGTAATGGTTGCTGCTGAACTACACCTTGATGGAGCATCTTGACACTTGTTGTTCAGTAAAGCTACAATGTAATTAACACAAGCACCTCATCACTTTACTCAATCTGTTTTTATTTATTTTGCAACCCAGTAAGTCCTTTCTCTAACTGTTAATTTTCAGCTCTCTCATGTTTTCAGTTCTGACGAAGACACAAGAGATAGCGGCTGGTGTGCCATGAACTTCCACCTTTTTAATCCAGCAATTAAGTTTATACAACACATGCACTATTAAAATATTTAATAGGCTTAGAAAAATTACGAGCTATTCTTACTTTGAATTTTTCTAAAAATCTCAAGTGCATTTTCATTTGCAATGTAAATTCCAAAGAGATTACCTGTTTTCAAATGTGGTAGAGAGTGAACACCAGGCCAAGTTTCCTCTGTTGGCGTGCCCAAAACCTGCAATTAAATGACAGGGTTGTAATTCACCTATAATTACATTGTTTACAGTTGATAACGTTGGTAATGGCACGTACTTAACTTGCATGCAAAAGTATTTGATTTCCACTACAGCTGTAAATAGTCTTTCCAGAGACTAACTTCCACAATAGAATGTGTATTACTTTTCACTGTTAGAGAGGCAGACCCAGCAAGAAAGGGAGACTACAATATGGAGGATGGGGCAGGTGAGTGAGAGTGGAGGTGTTGAAAAGGGAAGTGGTGAGACGGGTAGGAAGAGGAGAGTGTGGACGTGTAGGAGGAGTAGGCAGAAGGTTGTTAAGATGTAACGGAAGAGAGAAAGGGACAGGGGGAAGGGGTTTGCTGGCAAGGTGGGGTGGGATGGGGAGGGGAGATGGCACAGGGAGAATGCATATGAATGAAGAGCAAATGTAGGCCATTCAGGCCTGCTCCATCAATCCACAAGATCACAGCTAATGGGTTTCCATTCTGAATTCTACATTCTCCCCTATACCGGATAACCTTGGATTCCCATGTCTAATGCAAACCCACCCACCTCCACCTTGAAAATATTCTTTGACCCTACTCTTTATTGCCTAAGGCACAGAGTTCCAAATTTGCACAACCCTCAATCACAACTTCCCACATCTCTGTCCAAAATGGCACACCCTAATTTAAAAGTATTCCCTCGTTCTAGACTAATGAACAAGAGTAAACATCCTTTCTACATCCACCCTGTCAAGACCATTCAGGATCTTTTAAAATTCAAATTAAATCACCCTTTGCTCTTCCAGACACGAATGAAAACAAGCTCAGCCTATCCAATCTTCCCTCATAAGACAACTCACTCATTATAGATAGCAAACTACTCAACCTGTACAGCCTCCAATGCACTTACATCACTCCTTAAATAAGGAGAGCAAAACTGCACACAGTAATAGAGATGTGGCCTCACTGATGGCTATTTGGATGGGTGGGGCTGATCTTGCCTGGAGTCCCAGCCTAGGGAATAGCAGCTTAGCCCAAGTCACAGAGCTACCTGGGAGGTGCATTCCCAGGCGGAAGAGGAGAGAAGCTGCAGATGGGAGCAGGTTAAGGGAACAATATGGAGAGTCCGAGGAGTGGGGCATGGAGCATCGGGTAAGTTGAATGTGGGATGATGAAAGGGCCTGGTTTTGTAGCTGGGTGATTTCCAATTTCCCTGGACAGCAACTTGATAGAGTGCCTGACCCTGGGCAAAACGCCCCTTCATTTAGTTTCAGAGATAGTAGGAACTGCAGATGCTGGAGAATCTGAGATACCAAGGTGTAGAACAGGATGAACACAGCAGGCCAAGCAGCATCAGAGGAGTAGGAAGGCTGACGTTTCGGGCCTAGACCCTTCTTCAGGAAAAAAATAATTTTCTGAAGAAGGGTCTAGGCCCGAAACGTCAGCCTTCCTGCTCCTCTGATGCTGCTTGGCCTGCAGTGTTCATCCAGCTCTACACTTTGGTACCCTGAATTTAGTTCCTTATTTAGTCACCCTGGAGAGGCAAGCCAAAATAAATCAAATGAATTCTGGAAATACATGGCAGATCAGGCAGCCTCTGCGGCAGGAGAACCAGGTTTTGTGTTTCAGGCCGACAAGCCTCGGTCAGAACTGCAAAATGTTAGCGATTTAACAGTTTTTCAGTAAGCACTGGGAAGATAGTAGATAAGGGGAAGGAGAAAGCAAAATGGACTGTGTGCGCTAGGCAGGATTGATTAACAATAAAAAAAAGTCTCAAACCAAAGTGAAAGGCAAAATCAATATCAACAGTGCTGTCCTAAAAGATGGGGGCACAGGTTATGGTCTGAAATTTTGAACTCAATGTTATGCTGAGTAAACATTAAAACATGAGATGCTATCCTCCTCGCTTCCATTAAGCTTCACTGGAGCAACATCTGATACCAAGAAGCAAATACCAAATATAAAATACAATATATGACTCTTAAAATGGAAGCAGTGTCCGGGTCCTTGGGATTTGGAAGGGAGATGCAAGGACAGATATTGCATCTCCATCAAAGAGGCTGACAAACTTGGAAGAGGCAGCAATCAATTTTTAAAAAAAAAAAAATGCAGGTAGTACTTTTGAGCTGGAGACACAAGATTGTAGATTCAAATCCAATTCTCAGGTCTTGAGTTCAGAATACTTCAGGGTAGTACTGATGGACTGCAGCATTTCCAAAGACACCAGCCTTCAACAGGTAATATTACATGCTCTGTCCTCTTGGGTGGGCACTAAAGATCCTACAGCACATTTCAAAGAAGAGCAGAAGACTTGTCTTTGCGTCCTCACCGATTTTTCCTCTCTTATGCAATGCAGAATTGTGAGTAGTTTTCATCTATTGAGTGAAGTTTTGGTCTCCTTATTGGAGGATAAATGTCCTAACTACGGAGGAAGTGAAACAAAGGCTTGGGATTCCTGGGATGATGCATATTACGAGAGACTGAATTGGTTAAAACTACCTTCACTCAAATATCAGAAGAATGAGGGAAGATCATATAAAACCTATAAAGTTCTCAACAGAACTACACAGAGTAAATGCAGGAAGAACGTTCCTGATGACCAAGAGTCCTGAACCAGGGGTCCCAGTTTAAGGATATGGGTTAGGACATTTAGGACCGAGGTGATCCTGCGGAATCCTCTGCCGCAGAAAGCAGTTGAGGCCAAAACAAAATGTTTTCAAGCAGAAGTTACTTGTTATTCTTAGGGTTAAAAGGGATCAGAGGTATGGCATTAAAGTGGGAACAGGAGACTAAGTTTGATGATCAGCCATGATCATACTGAATGGCGGAGCCGGCTCCAAGTGCAAATAGCCTACTCCTGCTCCAATTCTCTATGTTTCTATAAATACAGATGATCATCTGCTTTCATTGCTAGAGCTTGCTCAGTGCAGATTTGGCTGCTGTGCTTCCTACTTAACAACAGTGTGAACTCTTCAAAGATCTTATACCCATTAGCTTTGAAATAGGTGTCGGGTGAGTTTTTTTTAAACAAATAAGTACGAGTGGAACAAAACACGAGGTGAGGTAGGCAATAAATTAGGGTGACAAATTATACTCATTAGAAACAAAACAAAACCAGAAACAGAGACAGAGACCAATGTCTTATGTTTAAGCAAAAGATTTAGAATAATGTAAATGAAAACCACTGATGTGTACAGACATGTTGGTGGAGAGGGCAGATAGGTGGTGGGTGAGGTTCAAAACAGAGAAATGTGAGGTAATGTACTTTGGTCAGAAGAACACAAAGACAACATAAAATAGGGGATACAATTCTGGAAAAGAGTTGCAAGAGCAGAAGGATCCGAGCGTATATGTGCACAGATCATTGAAAGTGATAGGACAGGTTGAGAGAGCAGCAAATAAAGTATACAATGTTCTTGGCATAGAGTACAAGAGAAAGAAGATGATGAACTTGTACAATACACTTGTCGGCCCACAGTTAGAATGTTGTATACGGTTGTAGGCGCTATATTTTAGGGAAGATAAGAATCGATAAGAGAGAGCGCAGAAGTGAATCACTGGAATGGTTCCAGGTATGAGAAAGTTAAGTTAGGAGGACAGATTGAAGTTGGGAAACTTCTGTGGAAAGAAGGCAGACAACAGGAGATCTGACGGAAGTTTTCAAAATCATGAGCAGGCTGGACAAAGACAGGGTGAAGCTGTTTCTGCTTGTAAAAGAAAAAAGAACGAGAGAGCATGGATTTAAAGTGATGTGCAAAAAAAGCACGGGTGATGAGGGGAAAAGAAAGTACTTTTCATGTAACGAATAATTTGGGTATAGAAACATACTGCCTAGAAATATAGTGGGAGCAGGTTTGACTGAAGTATTCAAGATGGCTTTGCACATTTTCTTTGGATAGACATAATATGCAGGAATCTGGGGGAAAGGCAGTA
Organism: Ginglymostoma cirratum; assembly: GCA_024137785.1. Taxonomy (NCBI): domain Eukaryota; kingdom Metazoa; phylum Chordata; class Chondrichthyes; order Orectolobiformes; family Ginglymostomatidae; genus Ginglymostoma; species Ginglymostoma cirratum. The sequence goes on from JAHRHZ010000014.1 coordinate 63,085,525, forward strand.
GATTGGCACGAGATGATAGAGCTAGTGCAGGTACAATGGGCTGAATGGTCTCCTTCTATAGTGTAACAAATTCTGCGATTCTGTAAGCATATGGAGATGCTGCTACCGGTATCAGCTCATATTGAACTAATACAAAATTGAAAATAGAACTTTTCATCCAGCCGTGCAATGTTTTTTGTTTAAATAGTTGAATATTAGTATTCAGCTACATTTTAGCTTGACCTTTAAATGGATTTATCTGGTCTCTGCTGAAGAATAATTTAATGAATATGACTCCACCAATTTCAATCCACGTGCAGAGTGGTTAACCCATCCACAGAGGGAGCCACCGCACCATATACCGAACACTGCTTTCTATAATTTACCATCCCTACCTTGCCCGCAGAAACACGACTTCTGCACAGGAAATGTCGCAGAAATTCCAAGTGTTTAACAGACACATTAGAATGTCAACATAAGCTAAGAGCAAGAGCAAACTTAAAAGAATCACTGAATGTGGAAAATATGAACACACTTAATGTGCAACATTTTACATGTCACCATGAGCTAACAAAATAGGAGGTGGGGAGTGTGATAGATAGTAGCTGCAAGTTCAGTCAGGTGGATGGGTGACTGCCAGCAGGGGCAGGCAGGTGGTGCAGGAGTCTCCTGTTGCTATCCCCCTTTCAAACAAATATACCATTTTGGAAACTATTGGGGGGGGGGGGGGGGAAGCGGGGAGAAGGGGGATATCCTCAGGAGAAAACAGCAGCAGCAACCAGGTCTTTTGGCACCATGGCTGCCTCTACTATAGAGCAGCGTATGGCAAACTCCAAGTGAGAAATTGATGGGGGACTCTCATCAGGGTCACAGACAGGCATTTCTGTGGCCATGATGGAGACCTCAGCATGGTGTGTTATCTCCCTGGTGCCAGGGCCAAGGATGTCTCTGATCGGTTACAGCAAATTCTCAAAGAGATACATTAGCAGCCAGAAGTCATTGTACACATTGGTACCAACGACATAGGTAGGAGGAGGAGGAATGAGGTCAGGCAGAGTATCAGGAATTAGACAGTTAAAAAGCAAGATCTCAGAAAAGGTAGTAGTCTCTCGACTACTCCCAGTACCTGGTGCTAGTGAGTACCAACAGGAGGATAGGAGGGAGCAGGGATTCAGATTTTTGGACCATTGGGATCTTCTTGGGGCAGAAGTGACCTGTACAAGAGGGACAAGTTGCACCTGAACTGGAGGGGGACCCATATCCTGTTGGGGAGATTTGCTAAACCTATTTGGGAGGGTTTAAACCACTCTGGTGGGGGCGGGGGACCCTAAACAGTAGTGAGGCAAGAGAGAAGGTTGAGGTTGGTACAGAAGTTAGAGACAGCAAGTTAATTAGATAAGACAAGTGCACAGCAGAAAATTAGGTAAGACTGATAAATTAAAATGCATTTATTTCAGTGCAAGAGGCCTGACAGGTGAGGCAGATGAACTCAGAGCATGGATGGGAACGTGGGACTGGGATATCATAGCTATTACAATATATGGCTGAGGGACGAACAGGACTGGAAGCTCAATATGCTGCGGTTAAAATGCCATAGGAAGGACAGAGGGGAAAGTGACGTTTTTGACTGTGGAGAACATAACACTGTATTTAGAGAGCATATGCCTGAGGGATCAATGAAGTTATAGGAGTAGAACTCCCAAATAGGAAAGGGATGATCATCTCGATGAGATCAAACTATAGGTCCCCCCATAGTCAGCGAGAAATTGACAAGTAAATGTAGGGAGATGGCAGATAGCTGTGTTAATCACACGGTTGTAATACGAGGGGATTTTAACTTTCCAAACATGGACTGGTACTGCCACAGTGTCAACGGCTTAGATGGGGAGGAATTTGTCAAGTGTGTTCAAGACAATTTTACCAATATGTGCATTTACTTCTATAGAAGGGGCAAATCCTGACCTTCTTTTGGGAAACAAGGCAGGGAAAGTGACTGAGGCTTTAGTGGAGGAGCACTTTGGAACCAGTGACCATAATTCTATTAATTTTAAAATAACTATGGAAAAGGATAGGCCTGATCCACAAGTTAAAATTCTAATTTTGCATAAGGCCAATTTTGATGGTCTTAGAAAGGAGCTTTCAAAGTTGTTTGGGAGAGGCTGTTCACATGTTAAGGGACATCTGGCAAGTGGGAGGCGTTCAAAAGTGAGATACCAAGTGTTCAGGGCCAGTACATTCCTGTTAATGTGAAGGGCAAGGCTGGCAGGAGTAGGAAATACTGAATGACTGGATATTGAGGCTCCGGTCAAGAAAACAGGGGCAACACGTCAGGTATAGACAGTTGGGATTGACTGAATCCCTCGAGGAGTATAAGGGCAGTAGAAGTACACTAAAAGGGAAATCAGGAGGGCAAAGAAGGGATATGGGATAGGTTTGGCAAATATAGAGTTAAGGAGAATCCAAAGAGATTCTACAAGCATATCAAAGGCAAAAGAGTAATCAGGGAGAGAATAGGGTCCCTTTAAAGATCTATGAGGCAGTCCATGTGTGGAAGCATAGGAGATGGGTGAGATACTAAATGAGTATTTCACGTCAGTATTTACTGTGGAGAAGGACACAGAGCCGAGGGAACTTGGAGAAATAAATAGTGATATCTTAAAAAAATGTCCGTTTTGCAGAATAGGTGGTGCTGGAGGTCTTAAAATGCATAACGGTAGATAAATCCCCAGGATCTGATCTGGTGTTTCCCAGAACTTTATGGGAAGCTAGGGAAGAGATCTCTGGATCATTTGGTGAGGTATTTGTACCCTCGGCAGCTACGGGTGAAGTTCCAGAAGACTGGAGGTTGGCTAATGTGGTGCCATTGTTGAAGTAAAGCTATGAAAGGAAAAGCCAGCGAACTATAGGCTGGTGAGCCGTGCGTCAATTGGTGGTTCTGGTCAGCATGGAAAAATTGGGCTGAAGGGTCTGCTTCCATGCTGTGTGACTCTCGATGTTATATGTGTTTCCATCACAATTTATTCTCCCACCCACTTCTTCCTATGTTTTGTTCTCTTCCAATTTAATGTTGATTTTATTTTTAATGTCGATTTTATGTTTAATTGATCGGTGCACAAAATTAGTGAGATAAATAAGTAAGTATCAGTCAATATACTGTATGCACCCTGTAAACCTGTATTATCTGAAAAATGAACATTCACCATTGGGGGAGCCAATGCTCAATGCAGTCTTCATATCAAGGCTTGTGATGAGGTGGGACCGTGAAGAAAGGAGAATACAGAGCTGTGTGGGGCAGGGTTGAGGCCGTGGTGAATAGAGGGGGCAGGCAGAGTGCGAAACCAATAGACCGGAGAGTGGTGAAAGGAAACAGCAATCGGAGGTACATAATGGAACTGTCAAGAATAAAAATGAAACTGAACAAAAATAAAATGAAGAGGAATGCTTCATTGATTTAGAACAGTTCTAGAACAGCACCACAAGGTAAATGATTTGAAGTAACTTGACTATTACTCAGGTCAACGAACTAAACCATTTGAGAAAGTTAACTGAAAACAAAGATGCAAGTTTAAGAATCCTGACACAACATCGCCATCTGGCTGATAAGTTCCTCAACCCCATCCTCCTGCTTTCCTTCAAAACTATTTGCCTTAATTATCAGAACTCCTGGGTGGCAACTTTTCAAACAGCTTTTAAAATCCATACAATCCACATGTACAGCATTTCTTTTGTCACTATACAACGTTATTTCTCAAATAGCTCTTAGATTTGACAGACTTGTTTTAACAGGTGTCTGCTGGCTGTCTTTGTAATAACACAGAACGTTTCTTAGGTGAGTATCAAATTTGTTGAGTATTATTAATTCTGGATGTGTATCCACTATTGCTGTTAGGCCTACTAGTCCACCATAATTCTTATCACCTTCAAAATGATTTCTAGGTAGACACTAGACTCACTTCCAAAGGCAATATTCTATGTCACATTAACTACTTCAGCTAGTAGTCTGCTCTTCACGTTAAAAATTCAGAGGGGAGAAAGAAATAATTCTAATCACTTGCCTTGTTAACATTATTTTCAGGTTCTTGAGGGCAGAACTCAAATTCCAAATTAAGTAACCAGTTTGCGCAATTACTCTTTGCATTTTAAAAGGCTGTATCACACTCTTCTCAATCAATCGTCACGCTGTTATAGGAAGGGTATTATTAAACTGGAGAGGGTTCAGAAGAGATTTACCAAGATGTTGCTGGGAATGGAGGGTCTGAGAAATAAAAATAGACCAGAAAGGCTGGGACTTCTTCCACTGGATCGTAGGAGGTTGAGGGGTGACCTTATTGAGGTTTATAAAATTGTGAGGTGCATAGATATGGTTAATGACAAGGGTCTGTTCCTAGGGTGAGGGTGTTCAAAACTACAGGGCATATTAAGGTGAGAGGAGAAAGATTTAAAGGAAAAGAAGGGGCAACTATTTTACAAAGTGGCTCATGTGTGTGTCAGATGAAGTGATGGATACAGGTACAGTTATGGTGTTGAAAAGACATTTGGATAAATTGATAAATAGGAAAGATTTGGAGGGATATGGGGCAAACACAGGCAGTCAGGACTAGTTTAGTTTTGGAACATGGTCAGCAGGACTGGTTGGACCGAAGGGTTCGTTTCCATGCTGTGTGATTCCATCTGCTCTCTAATGAGAACTTCTGTATTCTGTGTTATTGGTAAGCATTGTGGATTCAGTAGCATATACGGAGTTTACCTGAAAAGCTCAAAAAGGTTTAACAACAATCTATGCTTGAATTTGCAGGTGCAAATAATTACCATTTGCAACCTCCTGGTAGCATGTTTCTTGCTGACTGCATGTGGCAGTTAGTCATGTGGCATACAATCTAGATCCCATTTTATTCACATATCAATCTCTGAAAAACCACACAAGTTTTAAAGCAATAACACTTGGCACCTTCAGTCAAAACAAGTTTGGCAAATCTACTTGAAGAAATAACTGTGTAATGATAAAGGAAATGCTGTGAGGGGGAGCATATGGAATTTTTAATAAAATTACGACCTAGGAGTTTTAAGAATTAAATTGAGGCAAAACGTTGTGAAGGAAACTGAGGTGTTCATTATAGCACACGTGCGGAGATGTACAAATACAAAAGGGTATACCTGATGGTCGAGCTTTATTGAAAACTGCTGCAGGTGGATGAGAATACATGGCTTACAAACAAAATACAAGCATGGACTAGCCACAACTAGTGGTGCACCTCACACCATAAACACTCCTTTTCTTCTTTTTTCTACATCTCAACCTGTCATCAGGAAATTTAGATTTCACATCTTGCTGAATTAACTCTCAATGCACACTATGGTTCTCACTGTTGCGCCCTCCACATATTCCCCTTGTAAACCGTTTCTCCCTCCCAAGATACTGCCAGTCATACTGAGTACTTCCTGAATTTTAAAAAAATATTTGTTTCAAATGTCCAGCATCTACAGCATTTTGTTTCATGGTATTAAGTCACCAAAATGCTGATCTGACCACAGAATGTTATCAAAACCACATCACACAAGAACAAAAACAAAAAGGTTCTTTCTATTCACCTATCACATGTACCTTAACCACCAAATGGATGGAAGCGTTTATGATAAAGAAAACCACTCGTTAAATCAAAACTATTGCACTTTCCCATTTGAACAAACACAATAGGAGTAGATGAGTATGATGTTATAGACCAGTATTATACGTGCGTAATGGACCATAAGACACAGGAGCAGATATTAGGCCATTCCGCTAATCAAGTCTGTTCCGCCATTCAATCATGGCTGATAAGTTCCTCAACCCCTTCTCCTGCTTTCTCCCCATGACCCTTGATCCCCTCGATAATTAAGAACCTATCTATCTCAGTCTTAAATGTACTCAATGACCTGGTGTCCACAGCCTTCTGTGGCAGTGAATTCCATAGATTCACCACTCTCTGGCTAAAGGAGTTTCTCCTTTTCTCCGTTCTAAAAGGTCTTCCCTTTACCCTAAGGCTGTGCCTTCGGGTCCTAGGCTCTCCTACCAATGGAGGCATCTTCTCAACATCCATTTTGTCCAGGCCATTCAGTATTCTGAAAATTTCAAAGCGATCCCCCCTCATCCTTCTCAACTCCAATGAGTATAGTACCAGAGTCCTCAAACGTTCCTCATACATCAAAAGCTTTCCATTCCTGGGACCATCCTCACGAACCTGCTCTGAACCCGCTCCAGGGCCAGTACATCCTTCCTGTGATGTGGGACCCAAAACTACACACAATACTCCAAATGTGGCCTGACAAGAGCCTTATAAAGCCTCAGTAGTACATCCCTACTTTTATATTCAAGTCCTCTCAAACTAAGACAAAAACCCCATTCAAATATATGATCAAGGAGAGAGCCTAGACTCTAACATTTTCTTCTTTAAAGGCAAATGTAAAGTGCAGTGTTCCAGATCTAATTCAACTGGTTACACCACTTGGTTTTAAGCAAAACACACTATTCTTACTCTGAGTTAAAATATAAGCAAAAGGAGGAAGAAGAATTGATACAACATTAGCTCTGTTGGAACGCTAAAAAGAATAACAGATTATTTAACAGCAACAGTTCCAATATACCTACATCCCATAAACACCCTTGGCAAAGGCAAATTCAGTAAAATTGATTGTTTCACATGCAATGTTTTTCCAGTCCAGGAGGAAAGGGCATCAAGAGAAAATTCTGGCCGAGAGCGAGAGAATTTTGCTGTAGAAGGGAGAGGGGTGTGGCAGCTTCAAAACCCCAACAACTACCGAAAGCTAAACTAAAACCCTGGTTATATGGGAGCTTGACTCCACTCATTCATGCTGCTTCTATTGTTCCAACTTTAAAAAAACCCAAGGCCTCAAAAGTTGCTTACTTTATCGGCTTGGAATAGACTGCTTGTTACTTCTGTCTTAACCTCTCTTCCTAAAAGAAAACCAGGACAAAATACACCTCTTAAAACCACAGTATGGTGGCTCATGAGATTTAAGTCAACCCATTGCACAAGACAACCTTATTTTTCTGGCTTCAGAAATAATGTTTTCTCATCTATTCAGCATCAAATTAATTCCTCTTTTCAGCCTCAGCATGCTTACTCTCAATTATAATCTGCCTCAATTTTTTTGTACAAACGTGTGTTTAAATTTAAAACTTAAAACTGAGTGCAAGGGATCGAGCAGGCAATACAGGCTGCCCTGCAGTCACGCACCATACTTAAGACAGCCACAGAGCAGACCCAGCACTGTAAAGAGCAAAAAGAATGAGCCTTCCAAAAAAAAATGAAGTGTGAAGATGGTTTCAAGCCAAAAGTCATAGCATTTGCTAACTCATTAAATTTGTGAAGAAAGCAAATTCAGCGTTGGTGCAAAACCCGTACAAGAATGGAAGGACGATAAACTGGCCCTGAAATAATTGCCAGAGACTAAATATACGATGCGAATAGGGACCAGCCATTGGAATGGTTTTGAGATGCATGTATCATAATGGGTCCTTGAAATTCATTTGAATGGTTATACAATCACCAGGAAAATTATGCTCTTGTATACATTTATAAGGGCCAAAATTAAAACTAGAACGTAGAAAAGATTTCAAAGCAACATTGAGTTGGTGTGGCTGTTTGATGGAACAAGAGAGACTAGTGTTACTGTAGAAGACAAAGGTCACCAAGAGAGTAATAAAAGCCATGAGGCCAAAACTGCCAGTTTCCAACAATTCATCAGATGCAAAAATAAAAAATATCCAGTCCACCACATCAGCAACATAGATGAGGCATCCATGAATTTCAATCTGCCCAGAGACTGAAGAGTGGAAAGGTTCAAAACAACTCGTGAAAAACACAAGTCACGAAAAGACAAGGTTGGGAAACTGACAGAATCTGATCAGGCAGAGCAGACCCAATGGGTGAACAGCCTACTTCTGCTCCTATTTCCCCAAGAGTTCTCACCACCATTACAAATAAACTCTCACACTCTTCCATTGGCTGGAAGTGATCCATCCATACACCCTGCTGCCAGTGATCCATCCAGCAGGAGGCAAGCCACTGCAATATAAACTGTAGGACTTTTTGTACAATTTTTAACAATATTTGGGGTGGGCATTGTTCTGGTTTTTCAGTTAGCAAGTGGTGACTTTTTCCTGTGTGTTCTAAATTAATACTAAACTGTAGCTACTCCTGTAACCTTAATGATGCAATCTGGCTGCAGCCAGGATGGGTTGGTTCACAAATACACTTCATTTAGTTTAGATTGTTTGTGACCCAGCAAGGTAAGTAACGGGGCTTCAAAAGGTTTTGCTAGAGCACTCTGGAATTTGCTTGTTTTGGAAGCGCCCGCAATGGAGATACTTTTATTTTGACTTGCAACTTTTTAAGATTTTGGGACAAGATGGCTGTGTAGAGCAGCTCTCCCGAGAAGGGAAGGATAGATTTAGCAAGTTAGGTTATATTGGAGTCAAAAGTTAGTGTTAGTCCCAGACCAGAAATGTTGGGATAACATCTTGGAAGTGATTACCTAAGCTGAGTATTTTGAAGTTTGTGTATTTGGTAGCTCCAGGATGCTACTGTAGTTCCAATCTAAAAGTTGAATTTGCAGCTAACTTAAGCCTACCAAAGTGTTAGATGTGGTGTATTATACGAGTGGTGTTTTTGGGAACTGTACCAGGAGTGGTATTCAAAAGCTGTTTTGTTTCTTTTCAATTTATAGGGAAGCGTTTTGGGATGAATGGGATTACACTTTTTATCATGTTTAACCCCTTAAAATCTGTTTTAAGTTAGATAGTTAGGATTTTTTTTTATTTTTATCTTTGTTTCTTTTGTAATGAACTTCATTTTGTTGTTAAAGCAAAATCTGCAGCAATGTGTGCTTATGGCTCAGAGGGACCACCGCGGTAAAAATCAAAACAAATAAAATCATCTGTCATGCCACGTTCCAACCCAAGATCTGACTTGTCCAGAAATAACAACATCTGTTGGGACTATAACAAGAGTTCTTGATACTGAAGGCCACTTGCTCTCTGCCCGACTTCCCCATTTGGAATAGATGGAGGGTCTATCACAAAGAAGGGCCTATATAAACTAACAGGAACGATCTGAAATTAAAGCAGTGGTATTGATAAGTCTGCGTGTATACAGCACGCTAGAATTGAAAGCCCAGATTCACACCCTACTCCAGCACTAAAGTGAAAATTACTTTTTTTAAAATACCTTTCCACATGGCTCACTGGTCTGACAGTAGAATTAACCTTGTGACTCTTCTGTACACCATTTCCACTGCACTTCAGTAAACAGAACTGAATACATCATTCAAGAAGTAATCTTATTAACAGTAGTATATCAATTCAGTATGACAACCTCAGGACTTGTTCTTTATTGTTTTAACAACGTAGCTCACTATTTGGCTTGCTTCAATAACTGTGATTGTGAGTTAATAACATCATTAATGCTGAGTGAAATATCACTCCTAGTCTTTTTGAGCATGTCTCCTAGGCAGTTCAACACTATTCATTGGGTAGGCCTCGCTTTTTTTCTTTTCTTACAATGTGTAATATCCTGCACTAGCAAGATATAAATCTTGTTTGACATAATTGAAGGTGAACTAGACAGCGGTCTTCAAAATCCACTTCAGAAGTTTTACTTGCCTGAGCAAGAAACACAACTGAAACAGTACCTTCCTGTTGATGAAGTTCTTTAATGAGAAACAGGTCCAGGGAGCAAAATCGTGTGCAATGGCTCTTTTCCTTTTTCTGAGCCTCTTATTCCGACTCCTTCCCCCACTTCTTCTTTAACCATCCCCCTCACACACTTCAGCTACCCAGAAGGGGAACCATACTCAGAGTGGGATCAAACTATTTTATAGAGGTTAAGCAAACTGTTACATTTATACTATATGGATCTATTTACCACACATCTGTTACAGTGCAGGAAGCAGTGATTCAGCCCATTGTGTCTGCAGTGGCTCAACATGCATTTTAATTTAGAACCAATCGCCTGTAATCCTGCATATTATTTCTATTTAAAACAGTCATCCAATGCCCTCTTGAATGCCTCAATTGAACGTGCCTCCATATCATTTCCAGGCAGTTCATTCCAGACCCTAACTACTCGTTGCTGTGAAAAAGATTTCTCTCACGTCACATTTGCTTCTTTTGCAAAACACTTTGAAACTTGTCCTCTAGCTCTTGATTCTCAAGTGCTACAAGGTGTAGCACTTCCTGCGGTTGCAGGGAAAGATGCCAGGGATGGTGGGGCTAGTGGGGAGCCTGGAGCCAACAAGCGCCACTTCCGCCCCCTGCATTCTGACCCCATAACCAAGGATATATTTTTTCCTCTCCACCCCTATCTGCCTTCCATAGGGACCACTCTCTCCGTGACTCCCTTGTCCGCTCCACAATCCCCACTAGTCAAGTCCTGGTCACAAAGGAAGGGGAGGTGCCTGGGGCTCAACAAAGGAATTGTATGCAACTAACATTGTCCTTGATATAACCTGATTTTTACTCAATGTTTCAAGAATTTCACCCAGGGTCCCACAATTTCCTGCCACACTAGTCCTTGCTCAGATCAAGAAGACTGCTCGACAAGTTTATTGATAGTTTAGTTCATACTTCAGAGTTTGTCTCAGATCACTAGAATGTATTTTCTCTTTTAAGTTCCCAGTTAATATTTAGTATTTGCACACAGAAGGAAACCTTCAACTTGAATAACAAAAGGGACTACTGATGAAAAGCATATCACTTCTGTTTAGTTGCTGTAATCTAGTCGCACGCTTCCAAAATCGAAGTTAACAGCTGTTAAGAGAGATAACAAGGTGTAGAGCTGGATGAACGCAGCAGGCCAAGCAGCAGAGATAACTCACAGCTGTTAGTTAGTTACTGGTGCGAACTGAAATTTAAAACACACCCCCCTAAATATGTTCAAGTGGAGTTATACTGGACTCAAAACCAACTGTTTCTTGCTTACAGAAGCTACCAGACCTATTGAGTTGCTCCAGGACTTTCTGCTTTTTATTCAGATTGCCAGCATCTGCTGTATTTTGCTTTTGTATTGCTCCTAGTAGGTGCTTCAGGGCAGCACTGAATAATAAAGAGGCGGACTTTTTTCCCTAATATATCTCAAACTATAAACTAAAAAAAAGCAAATAAAATTAAACTTCGTCCACGTAAAACTACCCACCTCCAGCCCCATGCTTGTTATCTCGGATTCTCCAGCATCTGCAGTACCTTTTATCTCTGATACAATTTTAACCCCACTGCGAAGCCTCTTCTAAGGATGCCTACCCTGAAGAAGTTACCCTCCTCCCTCCGGACAAACCTCAGGGAATCTCTCTCCCACTGCAACTCTCTCATCACCTCTTCGGCCTTGAAACTGCTCGACCACGTCCTGAAGCAAACCAGGTCCATCCCCGCCTCTTCGACTTGTCTGCCTCCTCTCCACCTATCCTCTCCTCTATCCATCCTCTATCCGCCTCCCCCCCTCTCTCCCTATTTATTTCAGAACCCTCTTCCCCTCCCCCATTTCTGATGAAGGGTTTAGGCCCGAAACGTCAAGTTTTCCTGCTCCTATGATGCTGCTTGACCTGCTGTGTTCATCCAGCCCCATGCTTGTTATCTCGGATTCTCCAGCATCTGCAGTACCTTTTATCTCTGATACACCTTTGACAGGTAATGACTGCTTGTGAACAAGTTCTTGAGGGAAGCTGAACATGTCAAGACAAGTAATGATCAATATTTCATAAACATATAATGTTTTTGAGACAATGTTCCACTCCCGTAAGTGATTTCTTTCAATGATACCAAATTCCATACTAAGACTTCCTTCGCCTTTTCAAGTAACATTTAACATCGTATTGATCACACAAAATTAAGCCATGACTAGGAAGTGAACTTTAAGAGGTTCGTTTTCATCTAAACACTTTAAGTCAGAGCATAGTGTTGCAAGAGAGAGAAGAGTCACCAATTTGGATTTGACAGAACTTTAAACCACGCTACTCCATAGGAACAGGCAACGCTCTTCATTTTGTTGGATGTGCAACACAAGTTTTTTGTTGCAGGAGGATGCTACTGAGCCTATCAATGCCTGCACTAACTGATCAAATTGACTGGGTAACGATACTAATCTCCCACTTTTCCCTAGATGTTCATTCCAGAATGTTCTAATAAAGTATAGCAACGATTCTTATGATGATTTAACTAGTTAAAGCTGCATAGCTGAGATACATGGTTCACTGTTCTCCCAGAGTTCAAACTTTTTACTGTGGAAAGTCAATTAACCTCAGTCAATTTATGGAACGAGTGCTATAATTTAGCTTGAGTATCCTTAGAAGAGAAATGAAAAAGTCAACTAGTAAATAGTAGTAATAAAAGTAAAAACAGATGGCAGAATACCTAGACGTTATCGCAAAGATGCAAAATGGAAATGAGAAAGTGTGTCAAAACGCAGCAGACTGCATGGAATATTGACACTCGAGGGAAATGCTCAACACAATCAAAGGTGGCATGTTAACAGTAATTCTATTTATTCTTCATTTATAACCAAACGATTGCACTGGAAATGAATTTCTCCAATTCTACACATGTAAATAATGCAATTTCATGCCGCAGCAGTGAACTGAAACCATAATAAATGTCATTATAACCATCTGAAATTAGGTGACTTTTATTCTCCTAAAACAATTTGTTTTACTTGGTGCAACTTCATTATAATGTTCCCTCCTGCTGCATTTAATAAAGCCATTTTCATTTAGTTTAGGTTCATTGGTTCAAGGTCCAGGCTCACTCACGAAGGCCAAGTTTACACAAGTTAATTTATCATTCATTTCATAATTCCATTTCAAGAGTAGTACATAATTTCTAAATTTCCAAGGGAGCACATGAGAAAGAGAGAAAGGGAAAGAAAAAGAGGGAAGGAGAGAAAGAGAGAAAGATCTCCAGATTCATACTATACATTGTGAAAAGTTTATATTATGCACAATATTTCAAACCTTCAGCATAAGCAATACTGGAACAACAAACTTGGGCCCAAACTTCCACATAGCAGTAAACTCAGTTTCAGACTGTACAAAATTAAATTTGGACACAGCACAAATTGGAAGAGACATTGCTGGTTAGACTGTGCACCTTTTATTTATTCTTATTAAGAACTGTAAAGAAAAGAGTCCTTAATTTCTAAATATTCCTTTGACTATACGGTGTCATTGGTAGATCTGCTTTTATTCACATAGGAAAGGAGGATATGGAGGATAATGAGATTTGTGGGGAGCACGCTAATATGCTACAGCGTGTTGAAAGCAAGAAAGAAGTGATCTTGGGTCCTCTGAAGAGTATCAAGGTGGATAAATCCCCAAGGCCCAATGGTATCAACCCCAGGTTATTGAGGGAGGCATGAGAGGAAATTGCTGGAGTCTTGTTAAAGATCTTTGTGTCTTCATTAGCCACAGGAAGGATCCCAGAGGATTGGCGAGTAGCCTATGTGGTAACAATATTGTTACTCTGTTCCAGAAGGGAAATAGGGATAATCCATGAAATGACAGATCAGTGAAAATTACATCAGGAGCTGGGAAGCTATTGGAGAGGACATTTAGGTATAGGATTTATGCACATTTGGAAAAGCATGGCCTAATTAGGTACAGTCAACATGGCTTTGTGCAGGGCAGGTCATGTCTTCATTAACTTGACTGAATTTTTCTGAAGAGGTGACAAAGGTGATTGGCAAAGGTACAGCAGCGGATCTTGCCTATATGGATTTCAGTAAGGCTTTCGACAAGGTCGCCCTCACAGTAGGCTCATCGACAAGATTAAGAATGTATGGGATTCACGGTGACTTGACTGCATGGATTCAGAATTGGCCTGCCCATAGAAGGCAGATGTGGAAAGGTATTTTTCAGGCTGGAGGACTGTGACTAGTGGTGTGCCACACGGATCTGTACTCAGACCTCTGCTGTTTGTGATTTACATAAATGACCTGAATGAAAATGTAAATGGGTCGGTTAGTAAGTTTCCAGATGATAAAAAGGTCAGTGGAGTTGTGGATAGTGTAGAAGGTTGTCAAAGAATAAAGCGAGATATAGATCGGTTGCAGATATGGGCAGAGAAATTGGAGATGGAGTTTCGTCCAGGTAGGTGTGAGGTGCTGCACTTTGAGAGAACAAATGTTAAGGAAAAATATACAGTTAATAGCAGGACCCTGAGCACCCTTGATGTACAGAGGGATCTTGAGGTTCAAGTCCATAGCTCCCCAAAAGTAGCCATGCAAGTACATAAGGTGGTAAAGAAGGCACATGGCATGCTTGCCTTTATTGGTCGGGGAACTGAGTACAAGAGTCAGGATGTCATGTTGCAGATTTGGAAGACTTTGGTTACACCACACAGAGTACTGCATTCAGTTCTGGGTGCCACGTATCCCTTGATCACTTTAGCCACAAGAGCCATATCTACCTCCCCCTCTTGAAAACACAATGTTAAGGCCTTAACCACTTTCAGTGGTAGTGGATTTCACAGGCTCACCACTCTCTGGGTGAAGATATTTCTCATCTCCGTCCTAAAATGATTTCCTTAAACTATGACCACTGGTTCTGGACTCCTCCACCATCAGGCACATCCTTTCTGCATCTAACCTGTCGGGTCCTGTTAGAATTTTATAGGCTTCCAGAAGATCTCCCCTCATTCTTCTAAACTCAAATGAATTAAATCGTAATTGACTCAATCTCTCCTCTTATGTCAGTCTTATCATCCCAGGAGTCAGTTTGGTAAACCTACACTGTACTCCCTCCATAGTTAGAACACCCTTCCTCCAATAAAGACCAAAAATGCATACAATATTCCAGGTGTGATCTCACTAATGCCCTGTATAAGTGTAACAAGACATCCTTGTTCCTGTGCTCGAATCCTCTCGCTATGAAGGCCAACATACAGTTTGCCCTCTTTACTGCCCAACCATCCCTAGCTACTCTGAGCCTAAATTTGACTGATAAGATATTCTTGTCATTAATGCCCCATTGTACATCTGTTTTGCTCAACTAAACAGCAATTAATGATATCTTTCAGCATGCAGGGTCAGTCATGTATGGGATTTTTATTTTTAGGCGGTGCTATTAAGACAAAAGCTTTGACTCCAAGGATTTGCATTGTCACTGCAATCTACCAAAAACTAAAGTCTGTTACAAATTTTAAAACTAACTGTAGACAGACTGCAAAAATAACTAAATACTTATTCATTGTTTTGTAGTTATCATCAAGAGAAGTTCGACACAGAAAATCAAACTTTTTTTTTTGTTGCTCCTGATGTACGTGCAAGACTTTGCTTAATTGTGGATCTGCCTTTGTTTATTCATTTGCACGTGAAAGACTTGACAAGTTCAAAATGATTCCAATATTTTTGTTGACCCTTTTAAGACAGAATAGCACTAAGCTTCCAAAAGAGGAGCTTCTGTTCTTACATACAAAGCAACTCTCAGAAGGGAGCTTGCAATTAGAAGAGTGCAATACTGTCCCCCTGATTTCTCAGCCAACACATGCACCTCCCCAGTGGGACAGCAGGAACGTGAAAGTTGCCTTATAAAAATCAGCGACAAAACGTTTCCACAGTGGCAAATGTATATGTAAGCAATTGTAAGACTCTGTATCTGCAACATTCTAGGAATAAAATATCCATGCAAATTGAGCCCTACTTTGTGGTTTGTAAATGATTAAATCAATATTTGATAACTAGATTGCAGACAGCTGCTTTTCCTTTTCAAATCAGGCTGTAAATAGGAAAAGAGTTCCTGATTCTGCCTTGAGAACTGATAGAACTTTGGGAGAAAAAAAACGTTGGAATCCATACAAGATTGAAAGTATACTGTCACTTAACTACAACCCACACACAGGCTGTTGAAGACTAAAAGTTGTGATTTCAGACTGGCAGCCTCCGCACATTAAAGAAAATACGTATTTGTAAGGGTTAGGTTGCTATGAGCAAGTCAACACTATTGAAAGCTCATTGTTTGCATTTGAAACAGAATAATGGATATGTAAGAGCAAGCTGCACGAACGCTACCTAATTGAGGGGGTCAAACAATGGCAAATGAAAGAATAATCTTCCAGTCATCATTTGAATTGTAATAATTGGAATTCACACAATTTTGTTTTCACTGACTCACTTCTTAAAGAATAACCCGAAATATCCACTTGCACAGTAATGAACTCACAGCTTCAACCCACAATAATTTGGGGGCTGATGATACCATTGAAGCATTTGAGAAACAAACAAAATACAGGTTGATTTTCAGCCCACACCTAAAAGATACTAGTAACAAAAAGTGAGAGCCAGCTATATAGCTATGAGGTACAGGACTAAATTTATTTAACAGCGACAGACAGACGGTAACAGCAAAAATACAAGTCTAATTATTAAAATATTCAACATCCAGACTGAGCCAAAACAAAATCAGTATTTACCAGTATCATTTTCAAAGCTTAAATGGGAAATGGGGGAAACCACAAGTACCTTTTTATTTACTCATGGGATGCGAGCATCTCTGGCTAGACCATTATTTATTGCACATTCCTAACTGCCCAGAGGGTAGCTAAGAGTCAACCACATTGCTGTGGGACTGGAGTTACATGTAGGCCAGATCAGGTAAGAATGACAGATTTCTGATGAAAGCAGAGTTGCTGGATTAATTGTCCAGCAATCGTACCAGTAGACTGTTGCTTCCTTATAAACTTGGTTATGAATGGAAATTTGCAGCTGGTAAATGCAAGGACACAGACAAAAGGGCTGGCAGATTAACTAATCTAGGGTTCAGCACATCCTGAAAGACAGGAAGCTAATAACTGCAAAGGAAGAGCTAACAATATGATTGTACACACCACTGCAGCATAAAGCCATAAGCAGACCAATGAGGCCACCAACTATCCAGATGGTTAGCCTTCAGGATGGTCAAGAGAAAGGCACCACATGACAGTTGCTACTGTCAAACAGAAACAAAAGAAGATACATTAAGAAGAAAGATGTGCAAGACTGTGGATGACAGAATTGTAACAGTGCAAGAGGAGTCTATTCTGACCATTACACCTGCACCAATTCTACTACCTAGTGCCAATCTCCTGCCTTTCCCCCATATCTCTGCTCAGCATTTCTATCCAAGTTCATCCAATGATCACTGGAATTCATAGACAAGAAAATTGTCCTGCTCATGGATCAAATTGCAGACCTTGTGGAAAGGCCAATCATTAGTCAATGATATGCAGAAGCAAGCAAGAAGGTGGGGCTCCCTGCAATAAAGTGCATGAGTTTTTGTTGCCTGCCAGATGCCAGGGTTCAGGACATCATTGCTTTTCAACGTGAGATAAATAATACCTTTGCTTAATAACAATTTAAGAGATACAGAGTGAAGACAGGTATATGGAGTTAAACCACCAGATTAACCATGAACTCATTGAATTGTGGAACAGGCTGGAAGGGACTGAATGGCCCACTCCTGTTCCTATGCCCTTATTTACTTAGGGCTGCAGAGGAGGGAGGATCCAGTCGTCATGGTCCATGTAGGTACCAATATGGGCGGCACATGGAAAGAGGTTTTACATGATTTGTTGCCTATTTCCCATACTAAGAAGCAGAGTCTGTAGTAGGTGATAATCTTTAGAGTATTAGATGAGCCAGATGCAAATTAGCTTGGCATCGAGCACATAAATTTGGATAAATAAATACAAAGCTCAAAAGATTAATGCAGTAATATTGGGGTTCAGTTTGTGAAGCCCCCACAGCCATTCTGGGGAAAATGGGGGCTGTGCATTAGGACACAGTACACCCAAGTTAGCAGAACAGGTTTTAATCTAAATAGAGATAGTAGGAACTGCCGACGCTGGAGAATCTGAGATAACACGGTGTGGAGCTAGATGAACACAGCA
>JAHRHZ010000014.1:63103811-63135071 GCA_024137785.1 Ginglymostoma cirratum
TCTCTATCCATCCTCTATCCGCCTCCCCCTCTCTCCCTATTTATTTCAGAACCCTCTTCCCCTCCCCCATTTCTGATGAAGGGTTGAGGCCCGAAACGTCAAGTTTTCCTGCTCTTATGATGCTGCTTGACCTGCTGTGTTCATCCAGCCCCATGCTTGTTATCTCGGATTCTCCAGCATCTGCAGTACCTTTTATCTCTGAGTAAAGTCCGGCAGCCATGTTTCTGTAATGGCTACCAGATCATTCTTCTCTACTTTTACTCTGTGTATCTATTTTGTCTCAAATGCTTTGTGCAATCAGTTACATTTTACCCTTTTTGTAACTTCCAATCTTATCTGTTGATTTATTCCTACATTGAGCACAAAATAAAAGATGGGAATTGGTCAGAAAAATGCAGAAATAATCACAGGGATATTAATCTTGATATAAACTGGAGAAATCAGACAGGTGAAAGGCAGTTTCTTAGGGCAGCACATTCTGCAGCCAACAAGAAAGCAGACTGGGCAAAATCTAGTATTGATTACTTGGCCTCATAGTGAAGGTGCCACTGGGCAGCAGTGATCATAAAGCCATGAGACATAGGAGCAGAATAGGCTATTCAGCCCAACAAGTCTGCTTCACCATTCAATGAGATCATGGCTCATCTGATAACTCAATTCCATTTTGCTGCCTTTTCCTCAGAGCCCTTGATATCCTGACTGATTATAGATCTGTCTATCTCAGCCTTGAGCATAATTAATAATCTAGCCTCAACAGCCCACTCCGGTGAAGAATTCCAGACTGTCAACTCTCAGAAGAAATTCCTCCTCATCTCTATTTCAAACATGCAACCAATTATTCTAAGATTATGCCCTCTGGTCCTAGATTCTCCCAAGAAAGGGAACAATCTCTTTGCGTCTACCCTGTCAAGTCCTCATATATGCTTGAAAGTTGCTGCTCATTCTTATAAATTCCAATGAGTACAGGCTCAGTTTATTATACCTCTCTTAAGAAGACAGTCCTTCCATAACTGGTATCTGCAGAGTGAACCTTTTGTGGACTGTCTCCAATGCAACACATCTTTCCTTAGGTGAGGATATTTTGGCATCATTAGCAAGTATTCTAATCATGCATTTGCTCCCTTTATCCAAGTCCTTGACATTGATTTTAAACTAGTGAGTCACAGCTCTGCTCAATGTCACACTATCTTTTTGCACCTCATTGTTTCGTCGATACTCCTTGATTGTGTTTTTTTTAAAAAAGAAATAACTCCCCCAATTTGATGGATTTCCACCATCACTGCATTTACGTCAGCTTTTCCAGTTGGCTTGATAAAGTCTCTTATCTCATTTGAATGTCACGCTTGCATAGTTATGCATTGGACCTGCACCTTTGGTACTGTATCAAATATGTCTTTGGATTATTCCCATGGTTTATTTTCAGGCTTACCTATTAATAGTTCAGCTCAATTTCCACCGATCAAACTGTGTTATCCCCTCAAAGTTTAGTTCACTTAGCTTTGTTTCCATCCATAATCCTTTCCGTTGTTCACATGCAACAACACGTTTAATCATTTTGTGGTTAATATTTTCAAGATGTCCCCTAGAGAGGGATTTTAATTAATTTTACTCACACTGATCTAATACTTTTGTTCCCTTACAATGAAAGAAAAATACTGCAGATGCTGGAAAGCTGAACAAGAAAGGAACTTAACCAGTCTGACAGCATCTGTGGACACAGAACAGAGTGGAAGCAGCAAGTCCAGTCTGACTCTTCTTACAAAGTTTTTTTTTAAAAAAAGTGTTTCCTTGTCAGTTCTAAAACATTTTGAACCAGTTCTTCCAATTACCACTTGAACAGATTCAATCAATGGTGACCTCTTTAAAAGAATATCTATTTGTCTGCCAAGGATTTTTCCAGCCAAGATTCAGACTCTGGCTTGTTCCAAAAAAAACATCCAGAGAAATCTAGGGAATTAGGATCAGAGGCAAATATGAATCCCTTCTTCAGCAACATTAAATCCCAATATGGCAGCAAATGTCTACAGGCTGTTTGACAGTGAGTGAGGGAAGACAACTGTGTAAGGTAGTGAGGAAGTTAGGAGGTCAGAGGGGTGATTTGGAGGTGGGAGAGGGGGTAGGGACCAGGTCAGTGGATGAGTGGCTATGGTGGGTTGGGGTAAGGGTTAGATCAAGGGGCTGGGCTGGTTCTACTAGGAGTTAGAAGTCCTAAATAAACTTTGACACAGGCTGAGGAAAAGTGAGTGGGTAAGCCAAGACATGGTGCCACATGGGCAATGACTGCTAGCAGACGAGCAGAGTCAGATCACATGGTTGGGGTAGTGGGGACAAATGGATGCGTTAAAGTGGGGGAGATATGGAGGAACAGCTTCAGTCCAGCAGGGAGTAGAGTCCAGATTGTAGAGGGTCCTTCAGTGGTGCTTTGGAGGTTCACTCTAATAGTGACACAAAACAGAAAATTTCTAATCCTCTGTTTCTGGGCAACCATTAATATGAAAAGTTTTTGGACCTTCTGGATACCCCAAAGTGTTTTTTTTTCAGTGTTCCTGTCACAGGATAATTAACAATCAGCAGTCGCAACTTTCCAGGCAATTCTCAACTGAGTCAGCTGCATCAGAGACTCCGCGTGATCCTGCTGAGCTTTTCCAGCAACTTTGTTTTTGTTCCTGATTTACAGCTTCTGCAGTTCTTTCGGTTTTTAATTTGCAATTTCCCCCTTTCTCCATTGCCCCTCACTATAATCACTGCTGTTGGGAATCTTACATCTTTGCTCCCATTGTTTCTGCTGACCTTACGGAAATTCTCTTTTTAATATGATTGATTTATTGGCACATGTATCAAAATACAGTGAAAAGGTTTGTTTACGAATGGTACAGGCAGATCATAGTAAGCAAAAGGATGTACAGATCAACAAGACTTAGTCAGTGGCATACAGGTTACGTCATAGAGGGCATGTGCTAGACAAGATCAACGTCAGCAAGATCAACGTTATTTGAGACTAGAGAGTCCATTCTTCAGTCTGATAACAGCTGGGAAGAAGCTGTTCCTGAACCTGCTCATGGGCTCCATGATAATTGTGTCTGTGTTCACTATTGCTGTTTCCCTTCCTTCTACAATTTCATTGTCTTTTGTGAATATCCTTGACCCTAAATTAATTAGCTCCCAGCGGTCGTCAAATCTCCAAGCTG
This sequence comes from Ginglymostoma cirratum, assembly GCA_024137785.1. Taxonomy (NCBI): domain Eukaryota; kingdom Metazoa; phylum Chordata; class Chondrichthyes; order Orectolobiformes; family Ginglymostomatidae; genus Ginglymostoma; species Ginglymostoma cirratum. Next base: position 63,107,000 of record JAHRHZ010000014.1, read on the forward strand.
AATCATTGAAGAAAAAAGGAGTCAAGAGTAAAGTTTCACACCCTGTGAAAGCTAACGTACAGAATTTAGTTTATCTATTCACACCAGCTGTTCTCTCGCCTTATACTTTTTGACTTAGTGGGATGTTTCTTCTCCTACCTCTAACTCATTCAAATTACTCCCTCCAAACATTACGCCACAAAAACTCTTGAAAACTGTCCATTAGCTTTTCTTTCATTCTTTGTGAAAAGTCAACAAATTATGAGAGACCAAGAAAGCAACCAAGTAGTACAAAGACCTCCTATGCTGTTTCAACAATATCTCTGAAACACTGGCATAACGCATACTGAAGCACCATGCTGAAACTGTTTATGTATTTTTGTTTCAAGGAAGTCTGCTCATGACTCGCCAATTACAGAAGTGCAAGCCTTGGCTGAATTTCCCCTTTTTATGCCAACAATACTGAAGTCAACTGTAGGTCAGTCAAAAAATTTAGTGCTGAGTAGGGAGCATACAGAATTTTTCTGATCTTTATGGCTCAATTACTTAGTTGATCAAATGTGCTAAACTGCAAAGGGAATTGATGAAAGGTGTAATAGCTCATGACTCAGGTAAAAGGAAACTGGAAATAATTACAAGATTAGTCCAATATTTTGAAGATGCTTCCAACCAAGTAATAAGGATACTGGGCTCCACCGAAAGGTTCAATTAGTTTTTGTTTAAAAAAACGACGTTTCAGTATCGTTGAACATTTTTGACATGTTTGCCCATTTGAGCAAATTTCAGCAGTTCTTATTTCAGTCAGCAGATGGAGCAAAACACAATTTACAATTACAAAAGACCAGCGCTCCCCTCATATGTATACACAATCTTGTTTTAGGAAAGCAACAAACTGAGCTTTGGTACGAGAGGGCAATCTCCTTACCAGTTCCATTCAGAGGTCAATACCTCAATCTTGCCTTCGCTCCAATTATGGAAGAGTTCTACAAACTACAAACTAAAAATACATTACCTTGTGGATTACAACAGCGTGAACAAGAATGAAATATGTATTTTCAAGAAAAAATAAATAAATATACGCTGACACATCCTGCACCTTAAGTAACTCAAAACGTGCTCACTGAAATATACAACCTCCTATGTGCTAGATGGGAAAGGAATCAACATTTTTTTCAAACATGTTATGAATTTTGACTCAATTACTGACAAAGCAATACTGCTATTTAATGCCAATTACTGCTATTTAGGTAACGATAATGGTGAACTGGATCACATGATGCTGATAAATTAGTTTTGAAAGAACTATTGTCTGTTCAGTAAGCACACATCAATGCCTAGTTATTTCCCCTTGTGAGACCTGTCCAAATCCACATTCCTTTCTTCTTGATTATCAGACCACTGCCGAAATGTGGAGACACCTACCTCCATTCTCAATGTTCCAACAGTAAGACATAAATTTATGTGTCTTGCTCAGCTGGGGTACTCCCAGCGGAACATAATTTGCTGTGAACCTAATTATTAGGGCAGGAATTAATGGCACAATCTGGTACAATCCAAATGGAGGATCCACAAGGAAATCTAATTAACTTAGAAAACAACAGAAATGTTCACCTTTCTCATGAGTCCCTCTCCCTGCATTTTTATTTTATCTAGTTAGTGAAAGCAATTACAGATTAGATTTATTTTGCAGTTTGCCTGGAAATGGTTTGATGAAATGAAAGATATTTTCATTATTCCTGTCCCCAGTTCAATATAAAAAAGGGGTTTTGATGGTGTTACTTTTACCAGTATAGAATTCTAAAATGCAAGTTTGGAAATGGGAACGTTAGAAGAAATAGGTGAACGCATTTGTTTATAAAATAATGAAAGAATCAATGAAAAAAAACTCAATGCTTTAAAAACTGGAGTGATGTGATGCAAGACTGCTGTCTGAAGAACAGTATTCCAGCAAACATTTGAGGAGGAAGGGTAAGAAAAATTGACGACCTCAGTGCAAACTTGTACAATATTATTCCACATTTTCTGACTGTTTATTTTGCTTATTAAATACAAACAAAATACAAAGCCCAGTATCTGTGGAATTATGTGACTAAGGAATAGAGTTTGAGGAGACAACTGAATTAATTTCTATATTAAAGAGATGTGTATTTGTGCAAAATTAAAAGAAGTATAAGGAGTCATCTATCGAGCACCCATTAGACTCTAAATCAACAATTCTTCGAATTTATTCTTGCATGGGATGTCAATGTCACCGACAAGGCCAACCCTCGTTGCCCACTCTAACTTGCCCATGTTAAAGTTGCTAATGAGCTATCCACTTGAACTACTGCAATCCATTTGGTACTGGCAAACATTTGGCGCTGTGAGGAAGGGCATTACAGGATTCTGATTTAACACAACGACAGAACAAGGAAGAAGTTCCAAGCTACGAAGGTGAAAGACTTAAAGGAGAACTTGCAAGTGGTGGCGTCCCCATATATCTGCTGCCCTTGCACTTCTACGTGGTACAGTTTGCAGGTTTAGAAGGTGCTGTCAATGGAGGTTTAGCAAGTTACTGCAATGTGTCTTACAGATGATAAGCAGCTACCACTATGCATTGGTGGTGGAGGTGGTGAGGATAAAAGGTTGTGAATAGGTGCTATGCAAATCAGCTACTTTACCTGGAGATGGTGTTGGGTTTTGCATTCTCAATTGTTATTAGTGCTGTTGAGGAACAATTCATCACACTGCTGACTTGAATCTGTAGACGGTGGAAAGACTCTGGGGAATTGGGAGGCAAGTTACAGAATTCCCAGCCTCTGATCTGCTCCTGTTGCCTTTTATGAAAACACTTGGTCCAGTTGTTTCAGGGAAATCGTAACCCCAGGATATTGATACAGGCACAGGGTAGGAACTAAGGGTTAAGTGACAGTAATGGCATTGAATGTCAAGGGACATGGTTACATTCTTTCACTGGAGGAAGTAATTCATGCTACACAAGTACCAGGCAATGTTACTTGCCACTTGTCAGTCCAAACTAGAATGTTGTCCAGGACTTGTAAAGTATCTCTAACAGATAATCTGACAATGCTAGGTATGAAGTCAATAAGGAGATATTTGGTGATTTGACAAAGTTATATGGAACAGATGCATTTTAAGAGTGGGCTTAAGTGGCAAAGAGGAAGAGATGCAGAACATTTTTTGAAAGAAATTTAAGAGTTTGGGGTGCAGGTAGCATAAGGCTGCCAACTGTATAATGAAAAGAAATGGAAATTCAAAAAAGATCAAAGCTGGAAAAGTTTACAGTGAAGAAGCCATATAGATATGTGGATAAGCGTTTTAAATTTGAGGAATCAAGAGCCAGTGCAGGTCAGCAAGTGATAGCTAAGTACACTTGACGAAGCATTGGGTGTTTGCAATGGAGGCTTCTAAGAGTTGAAGTTTATTAATGGCTGGGAAAGGACACCAGATTAGAGACGACTGTAACAATCAAGTTAGAAAGTGCCAAAGGATTGTACAATGATTTCAGCAGCAAATGGGTGAGGCAGGGAGGAATGCAGAAAACATTACATAGGTGGAACCAGAACACTTTCTAATGATGAGGACATGAAGTTTAGCTTGGTCCTATATGAGTTGTTGAAGGCATAAAGTGATGGAAGAAATTGCTAACAAGAGCTTGGAGCTTGCGATATGACATAACATGCTGGCTTTGTCTTTATAATGTTTAACGGGAAGAGATTTTATTCATCCAGGACCAAAATGATGGACAAACAGTCCGACAGCACGGAAGCAACGGTTGGACTAGGGAAGGTTGGGGCGGGGGCGGGGGCGGGGGAAGTTGTTAAGAAGTTGTGTAATATCTCCAAACATCTTCAGGATTACACGAATATTAAAGTGCAGGTTTAACAAAGATAGTTGCTAATGTTAAAATGAAACAGAAACTTATCTTTGTTGCCCACGTGCTGATCAGAGTTGTGAGCTGCTTTTGTCGAATAAGCTGCAAATTGTTCAGTGTGTTCATCATGAAATCATCAAGACAGATGGCTAAGCCAGCTGTGTTCCACATGCATCCAGGAGTGTTCCCCCAGAACCTGAGGGTGCTAAAGATAAAGTCCACAAAGGGGACTGACCCGGTGATGAGACAGCAAGAGTTTTTTACTATATCGGGGCAGTAAACATGGAGATGGGGGTGACTATTAAGATTAATGTCACAATAAGGATCTACATCCCAGACAACCTGGAAACAGTATCACAATGACTCTATACAAACACATCTAACACATTTGGGTAACAAGACTGTATAAAACATTAATTGATGGGCATACACAAGATGAGGTAAGCTTATTAACTGGGAAATAAGAGAACCTGATTAAGCTGTGGCTTGATAAACTGCCTGCATGATCTCTGCCGTTTTTCATTAATCCTACTGAGTAATTATTCCTCTTTATTCTATTTACTGTGATACAAAAATTTTTTTTTTAAAAAAGGTAGTATCAGAGCTGCCTGAACAGCATGAAAGTATAAAGATCTCTATACATAACTCTATTTCTAGACAAAGGAACACCTGCCTGTTTAGTCTTCCCAGAAGTATATTTTTTCAGTTCCGGTATCATCTTTATAACTCTGTATTTCACCTTCTCGAGTGATTCTATATTCATTTCATAGAATCCCTACAGTGTGGAAACAGGCCCCTTAGCCCAACAAGTCCATACCAACCATCAGAGCATCCCACCCAAACCCATTCCCCTATAACCCACCTAATCTACACATCCCTGAACACTACAGGCAATTTAGCACGGCCAATTCACCTAGCCTGCACATCTTTGGACCAAGAGGGGAAACCGAAGCACGAGGAGGAAACCCACGCAGAGACAGGGAGAATGTGCAAACTCCACACAGACAGTCGCCTGAAGGTGGAGGTGAACCAGGTCCCTGGCGCTGAGAGGCAGCAGTGCTAACCTCCTGTTATTTATCACATTGTTGAACATTAGTAATTTGAATGCGGTGACTAGGTAAATGAATGAAAAGAACTCAATACCTATTAACCATTTGAGGTACCTAGAGTTGCTGTGAAATAAAGGGGAGTACAATTTCTTCATAAATTTTGGAAATTAGGTTTCTGTTCAATTAGCACTAAATTTCAGCATTATTTCAGATAAGCTGACGCCAAGGTTATTGAATGCAAGTTATTCAGAATGTAAAGCAGGATTGTGCATTTGTACATCATGGGATATAATGGGGGTCAATGATAGCAGTTTACCTTTTCAAAATACACACCAGAAAGGATGTGCATTTTTTTTTTTAAGTATTCACAACAGATTGAAACCCTGCTCCAGTTTTTGAACATGCTGGCAATGCAGTTGCCATATAACCAGATGTCTCATTCTTCCAAAAAAGTTTGATTGTCCACTCTGTTTCTCAACGTACAACTATCAGCTTATATGTAAGGTGTCCTTATGTTGCAGTCATCCAAATCTTGGAATTAATATTTTACTCTCCTATTCAATCTTTCAAATATATCAATAGAAAGCCAGACAGAATGCAACAAATTTTCACTCGTCAATCATCTATTGTACAAGTTAACACCACGTCCTTAGAATGTGCATATCTCCAGGGAGAAAATTACAAAAATGCATATATCTCATTAGTTGCCACATCATACAGTAGGCAGTCATTCTCCATTTCTTTCAAGTTCTTCTAACCCACGCTCCAAAATTATCTACATTAGATTGTCATTTAACATTTGAAAACCTAACTGGAATTCTCCATGTTTCTAAATACTTAGTCTCCTCCACACATTTTAATATCATTCTGTCAGCAGAAAATACAGAAATGCTCCTATTAATCTCCTTATCCAGGTTACTTGCACATTAACTTCTAAAGCTGACAGATTTCTATAGTCGGTCTGTTTTTTGAGACTTTTATGATGAATGAGTCCATGTTTCCAAACCTCTAAGATCTAATACTTGGTTCTAAACAGCATCTAACAGTACAATGATGCGTAGCTTGGAGGGGAAATTGCAGACGGTATTATTCCCATTCATCTGACCTTGTCCTTCCAGATGTAAGCGGTAATAGGTTCGAGTGGTGCTGTCTAAAGAATCTTGGTGAGTTGTTGCATTGCATCTTACAGATTGTACACACTGCTACAACTGTGGGTCCATGGTGTAGGAAGTAAGTGTTGAAGATGAGCGGTAATCAAATAGGGTGTTTTTTTTCCCTGAATGGTGAAGAAATAGGAGTGTTTGCTGGAGCTGCAATCATCTACAGAAAGCCCCTTGGAGGGGTGAGAAAGTGGTACTGGCTCAGAATTCTCAGCCTCTGACCTGCTATTGTATTCACAGTGTGTATATGGTTGTTTCCAGTTCAGTTTCTGGTCAATGGTAAAACCCAGGATGCGGACTATCTTGACAGACTATAATTTTTATTTTTGCAATTGTTTACCATAATGGTCTATCACTGAATAGTCACAAGAGGCTGCCAAATGTATTTTTGACAAAACAGCAAAGTTCATTACACCTAAAAAAGAAAAACAAAGTACTAATTCATTCCATTCCATACAAGAACCATTTGAAATAGGCTTATAAAAATAATCACAAATAAAAGGTTCTTATTATGCTAAACAACAATCTTGCAAATTCTCAGAATTGAGTGAAGGGTCAGTCTGCTCCACTTTCAACTACCTTCTTCAGTGGCACACTTGTACAAGCCATTTAAAAACAAAATGGATTTTATGATTGAATGAGATTAGGAGCCCGCTGTACAGATGGACAGAATGGTCTTCCTCATCCATAACGTCCGTGTAGTTTTTAGTCAACTTGGTGCAGTCGGTTCATGGCGTAATATGTTGTGTTCAAATCTAAAGTCTCACCATTGATAAACATACCTCCCTTGATAAGCTGCTCCAAAAGTAGCCTTCAAGTAAATTCAGAGAACGAATTCAATGATACAAACATTACAAAAAAAACAAGAAATTAGAGTAGGCCACTCAGCCCTTTCAGCCTACTCCACCATTCAATAAGATCATGGCTGATCTGATTTTAACCTCAGCTCTACATTCCTGCATATCCTCAACAATCTTTCATCCCCTTGGGAATCAACAATCTATTTATCTCTGCCTTAAAAATACCTAAAGATTCTGCAGTTGCTGCTTGTTGAGGAAGGGATTTCCAAAAACACCCAGCCCTCAAAGAAATGTTTCCTCAAAATGTCTTAAACGGTTGACCCCTTTTTTTAAGCTATAACTCCTTGATCTAGATTCTCCCACAAGCAGAAATTCCTTTTAAAATCTACCTGGTCATATCCCCTCAGGTTTTTGTATGTTTCAATTAAGTCACCTCTGACTCTTTTCATCTCAACGATACAGGGCTAGCCTGTTTAGCCTTCCTCAAAAGGCATATCGCTCACTCCAGGTACAGTATTAGTCCAGTCAGCCTTTCCTGAACAGCTTTCAGCATGTTAATATCCTTCTGCAAATACGTTGATCAGTACTGTACACAATAGTCCAGATATATTCTTATCAACGTCTCATATAGCTGAAGCATAACCTCCCTATTAGTGCGTTCAATTCCCCTCACAATAGGACATGACATTCTGTTGACTTTCGTGATTACTTGCTTTACCTGCATACTAAAAGTCTGTGATTCATACATTCTGCATCTCCGACCTCTCATCATTTAGAGAGAATAAAAAAGATGTGCACTTTCTGCCAAAAACTGACAATTTCACAATGTCACATTGTACTCCATTTGCCAGATCCATGCCCGTTCACATAACCTATCACAGTCCCTTTAATGACTCATATCCTTTACACAACTTACTTTTCCACCTATCTTTGTGTCACCAGCAAACTTAACTACCATATCTTCAGTCCTGTCTTCCAAACTATTCATATAAATTGTGAAGAGTTGAGGCCCCAGCACTGACCCCTGTGGCATACCACTTATGAAATCTTGTCAGCCTGAAAAAAACCTATTTAGTCCCACTGGCTGGCTAGCAGGATGCAGACAATTTTCTATCAATGCCAATATGCTATCCAGATTGAACATCACTCATGAAGGAGACAAAGTCTTAATACAATCTGGTGCTATAAAAGTGTCACTAGTATCAGGATGGTTGCTGAAAAGTCTGTGGGATCTGTTTGGGTCGCACCTGCTGAATGATGTTCATTGTGGAGCGTTTGTCATCTCATGCTTACCCCATGTTAATTCTGCATATTAGAGTATAATTTGTATAATATGCACTATTCTGTTTTTCTTTTTAAACCTTGCATATTAGAACTCTTCACCAGTAAAGTAACTTTATTTTCCAAGAAACTGAGGTTCCAAGCCTTATGTGCTTTGAACAAGAAAAACAATTATTGGTCTCAAACTGAATTATAAGTTAATTTGGCAGGCACCTCCATGATATTAAAAAGAAGTAACCTTGCCAGCGATCATAATATTGGGAAGTGAGGCAGCCAGTTTGACTACAGCAAATGATGTTTCCATAAAGAAAAATAAGGTAAATAATCATTATGATTTATTTTGTGTATGTTGGTTGAAGGATAACTACTGGTCAGGGCAGTGGACAACCTTTCTTTTATTCCTCGTAAATTGCCATAGGATCATTTAGATTTGTTTCAGACAGTAGACAAGATCCATGTTCATTACTTCAGCCAAAGATGGGACCATCAGCAGCACTTTGTGGAACACTGCACCAAAATGTCAGTCGAGATTAAGTGCTTAAGCCTCTGAAATGATATCTGAAATTGCTGACTCAGATGCAAGAAACATAATACCAGCATCAAATTTCTCCTCAGGTCAAAGATAATATTTGCTGCATCTATTGATACTGGTAAGTATTTATTCCAAATAATGATATTTTAAGGTTGCAACATTTGATTATCGATCAGAATGTCACAGACCGAGTAATAACAAGATCAAATTCACAGTTTCAGCATCCAAAAAGTACCTGGTGAAAACCAACAGTACAGAACAAAACATCCATGCCTTGTTTATCATCCCATATGAAGCATTCAGAATAGAACTACTAACCAAAAATATTCTTTCCAATTGATCCTGAACATCCTTCATTCCTGGAAAAGCAGCAACTCCTTGAATCATTTCGACAAAAATGCAACCCACACCCCTGGAAAAAGAGAACAAAAAAGTATTATTACTTGATGATTTATTTAAAATTTCTAAATTGTTGAAACATGAACACTGTAGTTGGCAGAAAGTAATGACAAAATGCGACATTTTAAAAAAGCAGAACCACTTTTATTTAAAGCCACAAGAGCAGAATTAAGTACAAATGTACCCCCTTGCTGCCCAATAGTATAATAATTTATAAAAAATTAACATATCACATTCTCACATTTTTAATTGAATGTCAAGAAGAAAAATAATTACTGTAATTTGTACTTAGCAATGTGTGCAGGGTAAACCATTAAGAACCCCCTTGAGTAGTTACAAAGCACAAAACGGATTATTGGAGTTAAAATCTGCCTAATTTTGAATGAAGGGGGATCTATTGAGCAAATTACCACACATCATTTACCTTTATTAGAGCAATGTTAGGCAAAGGCAGAAAACATAAATCTTAATCAGTATTCAAAACCGTAATTCACACTTCCTCTATTAGGGAACAGTGACTGAGTTTGGAATAGTTCCATCAGTCGTTTTTGCCACTAAAAAATATCTATAACACCACAGGTTTGAAAGCTGAGCAAGGCTGGGCGAATGTGCAAGAAACTGAAAGTATTTTCATCACATATAATCCAGTTTTTAAATCATGGGAGCCGTTATTGCAGCAGACCACAGAAGCAGGGCACTGATTTAGAATCTCAGTTGTTTACATGGTGACTTCTTTAAACCAGTCAGGCTCAGAAAATGCAGAATATTCGACAGAGGAGGAGGGAGAAGAAAAGTCAACATACAAGTCTCCTTTGGTCACTTGTACCCATTCCCAAACAGTTGCACAGCAGTACTGATAACCCTCCCCCATTTCTGAAGAAGGGTCTAGGCCCGAAACGTCAAGTTTTCCTGCTCCTAAGATGCTGCTTGACTTGCTGTGTTCATCCAGCCCCACGCTTGTTATGTTTGAGAAAGTTGGGTATGAGAAAATTGCTTGCAAACCACAAGATTAAAAATAACTGGTAATTTATTTTAAACAGGTTAAAAGGGTAAATATATGTAAATACCAAGATGCTGCAGTAATTTTCCTCTATTATGCAAAGTTGATCCCCACGTTCAAAGTACAAGATGGGGTGTTGGGGAAGAAAGAAACAGACATTGGGGAGGTGATGGCCAATGGTATTGTCGCTGGACTGTTTATCCAGCAATCCAGGTAATATTCTAGGGTCAAAGGTTTGAATCACTGCCATGGTAGATGGTTGAATTTGAATTCAATTTTAAAAATCTGCAACGAAGAGTCTGCTGATGACCGTGAATCCATTGTTGATTGTCAGGATAAACCCATCTGTTTCACTAATGTCCCTCAGGAAAGGAAAATGCCATCCTTACCTGGCTTGGCCTACATATGACTCCAGGCCCAGGGCAATGTGATTGACTTGGAACTGCCCTCTGCAATGGGCAATAAATGCTGGCCTAGCCTGCAATACCCTCACCCATGAATGAACATGAAACATAGTGAAGCTATAGTAGCTACTGCTGACTGTCTTCCAGATTCTATATTTATTCTTTCATCCAAAACTTACTGTTCTCCCTGCAGCAGGATCAAGAGGAGCAGCAAAGGCTTCCTGCAAGGCATACTGTTGGCAAAGTCACAATAATTTTTAATATCCAATAGTCACATGCCCTTAGCACTTAGTCTTCAGCTCGAGGCCTGTTCAAATTTACTTAATGATTATTAACATTTTCAAACACTCACGGTACTTTTTACAAACTGTTCTAAACTTTTACACATTTTTAACTGGTACCTACCGATTTAAGATACCAAGGTGTAGAGCTGGATGAACACAGCAGGCCAAGCAGCATCAGTGGAGCAGGAAAGCTGACGTTTCGGGCCCAGATCCTTCTTCAGAATTGACCATCAGCACACTGCACTCGTCACTGACCAAAAGCTTAACTGAACAAGCCAATTCCACAGCACTGATACAACAACATAGGCATTTTGCATAAGAATGGTTCACTGCCTTAAAGTCTTCATGATCTAAAAGACATACATCAGTAGTGCAGTGAAGCATTTACCACTTAGCTGACTGGATGTAACTGGCAAAAACAAAATTATGGAGCTCAACAACACAAAGCAGAGCAATTTGCTCAGGGCAATGGGGAGTGGAAAATCAATGTGGCACAACTGGTGCCACCTACATCCTGACAGCTTGTTAAAAGAATTCCTTCAAACTCTGACCTAAGACTAAGGCTATCAAAATGAGTCTTAATGGGTGGAAAATTCAAGTGAGCAGCTGAAAAATGTGAAGAATGGAGTCACACAATCGTACTAAAAGGGGGCTGGAGAAACACTGTAGTCCACCAGCATTTGTGAAGAGACAATGTTAACATTTTGAGTCTGACATAACTTGTCCAGCATGTTCTGTTGTTATTTCAGATCGCCAGCATCCGGAGTGCTTTGCTTTTGTTTAAGCAATGGGATTGGCTTTAAAGGCTTTGCTCATAAACTGTGGCAGAATAAGATGAATACCAATAAGTTTTCCTATACTAAGCCATAAACAGCTACTTTAGACAAAAGAAGAAGGGCATTCAGAAAAAGGGGCAGCACCGTGGCTCAGTGGTTAGCACTGCTGTGTGAAGTGCTGGGGACCCAGGTTTGATTCCACCATCAGGCAACTGTCTGAGTGGATCTTGCGCATTGTGTGTCTGCGAGGGTTTCCTCCGGGTGCTCCGGTCTCTTCCCACAGTCCAGGTTAGGTGGATTGGCCATGCTAAACTGCCATAATGTTGGGGAATGTATAGGTTAGGTGGATTAGCCATGGGAAATGCAGAGTTACAGGGATAGGACAGGGAGGCGGATCTGGGTGGGATGTTCTTCAGTGGGCTGGTGGGGTGTTGATGAGCCAAATGGCCCGTTTTCAAACTGTAGGGATTCCATGATTCATCCAGATTACATAGTCAGAAATCAGATTCTTCACTATAGAGAGCTTGCATTTTGGAGACCTGTACCCTCATTGAAAATACATCTATAAGCTGTTCCACTGTCCAATTCAAAATAGTCTTAGCATTTCAATTCATTTCTGAAACTAGTTTCTCCTTGGTAAATGTTTGCTACAGAGATTCTGTGGCTTTGATCTGGTCTGAAAATTGCACATAGCATTAGGACAACAGTCTAATAAGACATCAATAGCTCTTTGTTCTTAAAATCCACAATGCTATTTCTGACCACAAGAAGTTGTTATATGTTCCTGCACTTGTACTTTCAAGGAATTACACATTTCAGCCTTAAGATCTCAGTTGATTTATATCCTTTAGTGCCTTTTCAATTAATGCATACCTTTATTCTTTGATTTCACAACTGCACCTTTTGTTTTACACGTCATTGGTGGATATGTGATTAACCCTTACATTGCTGAATGTTCATTAAATCTCGAATCATAGAATTCCTACAGTGCAGATAGAGGCCATTTAGCCCATTGAGTCTGTACTGACCCTCCAAAGAGCATTTCCCCAATCCACCTAATTGTCACATCTCAGAACTGTGGGAGCGCCCAGCAGAAACCCACGCAGTCACAGGGAGAAACTGCCTTTCTAGGCAGTCACCCAAGGCTAGAATTGAACCCAGGTCCCTGGCACATGATGCAGCAACACTAAAGATTGGGCTACTATGCCAGCCTTCTGCGGCCAGTTATTGATTTTAAAACATGCCCCTAATTGCTGCAAGACCAGTGGTTTTTATGGTTGTGCATGATCCCCCTTTCCATTCTTGAAGCTATGTTTTACACTGAGATCCTTCCAGTCTGCAAGAGTCACATGCACATCGAGGAAGAACTGAAACATTGCAATGAGTGTGTCGGCTATATTATGATTCTTTCCGCATCGTTAATTCTCATTGTTTTGTATGAATGTTTTAAGTTCCAGTTTTAATTTACATATCTCAACCTTTGGATGTACGTCCTTTGTACTTGAAACACAGCGAAACTTAAAAATTATTATTGACACCTATGGTATTGCATCAGGCATCATTTATTTGGTGTCCTTATTTTCAAGGAGACAATCATTTGGGGATTAAAAGGAGTGAACCAAATATTCCAGCATTGGCAGGATCTCCTGCAGTGTGCTCCTTTCTTTCCCACCCTAGCCTGGAATCATGATTAATTCTGGCGGCCTGCCAGCAGGATGCAATTTTAGTTCATTTGCCGGTTGTTTGGTTTCCCAGGCCCTTGCCTGCCAGATCTCTCTCAGTCGAGGGGGTGATGTCTGGTTCTTATGTCGGCAAACTCAACAGGGTCAAGTGGTTGCTGCAGGGCTGGACTGTCTAGCAGTCTCCAGCCAAATTGCAGGTCAAATAATGTATCACAGACATGTGCCTGGCATCACTGCCTGCAACTATTAACGTCTGAAATTCAGTAACAGAGTTCCCAACTCTGGGGAGAGGCTTTCCTGAAGGTTAGATCATCATATGCTGACAAATGTTATTGGATAAACCTTATAAAGATTGGGTTCCCACAGTGCCCAGTCTTTATGTGCGGCTTTCCATTACTAATAATATCTCTATGTTTCTCCGTTCCAGTAGTCCCTCGATTGCCCAGTATTTTAAAAATGTTTCTTGCGAAGGTATATACAAAATATCTATTCAGTGCCTCTGCCATTAGAACTCTACATTACAATTTCTCTCACCTCTGATTAAAACAAATGTGTCTTAAAGGGAGCCCATCTCTTTCTTATTACTTGCCTCTCATTATCTTTTGCTAGGTTAGTTTCATATTTTCTGTACTATAACAAGCAAAGCAGTTTAGCGCATAGATTCACGACAGGCAGGGAGTTAATAACAACACAAGCCATAGTGACGCGGCAAGCAGTCAGCATGGGAATTTTCAAACCATCAAACATCTGTAAACATTCCAAATTAGTGTCATGTCCAAGCTGTTTGGTGGATTTCATATGCTTGCATCGCCAATTTACATAATAATAAAAAAAAGGGGAGATTCCGGGTCTGTTGCACAGCAGGATTCTGACCAGGAAAATGACAAAATTATACAAAATAAATTTTACAAACTTAAAAAGGTATGCTACAACAGCACTCAGGCTGAAAGTACCAAGTAGCCTTTAGCCCACATGTCCAATATTTAAATCTTCATCTTATCCAGCACACCACCAGCTGGGAAAAGGTCAGGACTGGACGCAGATATAAATCTGGCTATTTGAATTTGGCATTTCACCTGTATCTATGCTTCGACCCACTTGGGGAGGAATGCAACAGATGCAATGCAAGTACTTAAAGGCACTCAGTTTTAGTAACATTTATTAGATAACTTCACAAAGAACAACCTGGACTACAACAAGGGAGAAATAGGTTACGTATTTATACTTTTGGGCCCAATAAATTTTTCCCTTCACCACTGCTTTGCCTTCCGCGCCCCCCACCTCCCCCCTCCACATATCACGTTCTAATTGATTGGTCTATACTTATTAGCTGGGGAGTGTTAGTCATTATTTACATTCTCAGTTCTCTGAAGGAACCAATGAAGTATAAAAATATCCTCTAGCCATAGTCCACCGGGTACCCACATTTCCCAGCAGTCACTAATTGCAGATATAACAGCTGGTGTCATGTACCATTGCCCCAGCCTTGAATCCTCTTTCACATCATCAATCATGTATCCAGATGTCACTTGCAGTCTCCTCCTAAACATGTGTTGTATGGAAGGACATGTTTAGCAAGGCTTCATATACTGTTATATGAATATCTATTTCTGGCATAACTGCAGGTGATTATAGAACAGCATTCACTTAAAAGATAAATACTTGAACAATGGGAATATACTACAAGCATATACAAGTTTAATGATGAATTATAACATGCTGACAAAAGTTTTAAGTGTATATCAGCAGCTTATTTCAAACAAGTCTTGGTTTTTCCAGTCAAATGCCTCGGTTTAAGTTAACCATAACCTTTTAACTGATGGCTAATAGAATGGAACAATGCTGCTCTTTTTTCTGATAAACGCAAAGACTATACAGTTGAATAGCCCTGCTTGGACTGAAATGCCAGCATGTACAAATGACCTTCATGATCTGTAGTCATATGACCTCTTCAAGGCACAGACTGCAGGCTGCCATCTTAGAGGCACTTCAATAAAGACTCCATTCTGATGGGACTGCTGCCTTGTGAATGCACAACTACTGTCAAAAGTGAAGCTAAGATTGTGCGCGGAACAGCTGTAAGAAGGGCATAGCTGCTGACAGACAGACAGGAATGTTCAGAGTTGTGAAAGCTGCCATAAGCAACTGAAATAAACTTTTCTAAATAAAACAAAAAGATAGATCACTGCTGAAACACTGAGTGAGAGAAAATGGCTGTAATGTTTCTGCTCCCAGCTTCAGTTGAAATACAGTGACATGAAGCAAACTTGGCAATTTTTCCACAAGCAAAATGATGAAATAGCAACAGATCTGTTTAACAAGCCAGAGCAGCTGCGCAGCATAAGGCAGTCTCAAAGTGCATTCTACCCTGAATCTCTGTGTAGCAGGAAAAACAGACTGAAGAATTTTTGCAAGTCTCGAACGCATATTTTGAACCCCAACTTAAAGTAACATATGAATGGTATGCGTTCAATGTTAGGGCCCAACGTGATAAAAAGTCTATGTCAATATATAACCTCATTAACCCAGCTTGCAGGATCTTGTGAATTTATGCATCTAAAAAGGTGATGTACCTGAATGTGTATCTAATACAATCCTAAGAAATCCTGCAATGCGAGCACGTCTTCTAAAAGAGAAAACAAATCCTCAGGAAAACAACTGATGTATGGAGCAGTGTTGAGGTCTTAATCAGCAGCGTAAAGACCACACTTTTTTTTATTTCCTTTACTTTTGGACCCTGGACTTTAAAAAAATGCAAGATACTTCTTTAAACCAATGTGACTGCCTAAGTAGATGGTACAGTTCCAAAAATCATGCTTACAGGAGCACAGTATGTTTTACACAATGTTATTTTCCCCTAGAAGAGGGAGAGCAAAAAGCAGATAGCAGAAAGCTAAACTGACTTTAAAACTAAGGGAAAAACTGCCCGACATCTTGACTGACTTCTGACCAGGTGATCACGGCTTTTATGCATTTGGCATGCACCTAGCCTACAAAGAGAAAGCTGCAGGAAATCTCTCTCTGGGACACACATTCCCTCCTTCTCTCATGTGCGGTACTGAAAAGTCTCCAGTGACAGCTCTTTGTCTTCTACTCACTTTTCTCACAAATCTCCTGTTGAAGGAGGAATAAAACACCTTTAAAGAGAGTGAAAGAACAGATTCTCAACCAGAGAATGAAAGAGAGCATTGTGTGCAAACAGAGGAGAGAGCAAGAAATGCAGATGCTGGCGTCAGAGACAACACAGTGTGGAGCTGGAGGAACACAGCAGGCCAGGCAGCAGAGGAGCAGGAAAGTTGACGTTTCTCGTCGGGACCCTAATTCAGAAATCGAGAGGAGGAAGGGAGCTGGCAAGTAAATAGAGAGCAGAGGGTAGGGCTGGGGAAAGGGAGGTGGAATGGTGATAGGTGAATGCAGGTAGGAAATGGTGGGGATTGGTCATTGGGAAGGATGGGGCGGACACGTGGGAGAGAAGATGGACAGGTGTGTCAGGTCAAGGAGGCAGGAGGGAGGATGGGTAGGGCTGGGAAAAGGTAGGTGGGGTGGTGATAGGTTGACAGGAAGGGTAAGGCGGATAGATGGGGAAGATGGACAGGTTGTGTCAGATCAAGGAGGTGGGGAATGAGAAGGAGGGTTGGACATGGGATGAGACTGGAGGTGGGGAGATTTTAAAACTGGTGAATTCAACATTTAAGCCATCAGGCTGCAGGCTCCCGAGGCAGAATATGCTCCTACAGTTTGCGTGTGGTGTCACTGTGGCACTGGAGATGGCCCAGGGTGGACATGTCACCCAGGGAATGGGAGGGGGAGTAAAATGATTGGGAACTGGAAGGTGTTGTCGTTTGTCGCATACAAAGTGCAGATGCTCTACGAAACAGTCCCCGAGTCTACACTTGGTCTCACCCATGCAGAGGTGGCCACATCGGGAGTGACAGATACAGTAGACTAAGTTGGAGGATGTACAGATGAACTCCTGTCAGATATGAAAGGTTTGCTTTAGGCCTTGGATGGAGGTGAGGGGGGTGGTGTAGGGGCAGGTGTAGCACTTCCTACAGTTGCAGGGAAAGGTGCCGGGTGTGGTGGGATTAGTGGGGAATCACGGAGCAAGCAGTCCCTACGAAAGGCAGATAGGGTTGGGAAGGTATATATCTCTTTGATTGTGGGGTTGGATTGTAGGTGGCAGAAGTGGCAGAGAATGATATGCTGAATGCAGAGGTTGGTGGGGTAGTATGTGAGGACCAGGGAATTCTGTCTTTATTTTTGCTGGGGGGAGGGTGTTTGAGGGCAGAGGTGTCAGAAATTCAAGAGGTAGGGTTGAGGGCATTTTTGATCACCGGGGGTGGGGGTTGTTGCAGTCCTTGAAATTGGAGGACATCTGGGATGTCTGGGAGCGGGACACTCCATCTTGAGAACAAATGTGGCAGAGGTGTAGGAGTTTGGAATAAGGGATCGCATTCTTGCAGGAGGGTGGGTGAGAGGAGGTGTAGTCCAGGTAGCTTGGGAGTCGGTAGGCTTGAAATAGATATCAGTGTTAAGGCAATGACCAGAGATGGAGACAGTGTCAATAGCAAAGAACTAAAAAGAATTAGAAGAAACTGAAAGAAAAAGCTCATCAACTCCAGTCACCCAGACAGTTAATACGGAAATATGTTTGACTTTTTTTTCCCCTCCATCCTTAATATCCATGCATTGTCTGCCCTAAATGTGCCCCTTTATTTATGCAAGGAGGGATGGAGTTTAAAAGGGGTGTAGAAGTACATTAGACAGTGTGTTAAGTTAGCAATTCATATTTCCCAATTACTGTTGGTTAAAAACTATTTGTTTGTAGTAAACAATTTTCTTGTTAAGTACCAAAACCTGTTTTTCTTTTAGTCTCAGCTTGTCAGCCAGGCAAATTTAGGATTGTTTTAGAAAGTTTGAGTACATCTTTTACATTTGTGATGACTCAGGGAATTAGCGGGCTTGATTTCCGGTGCTCAACCCCAATGCATAGTAATAGCAGACACTGCATGACCATATTCACTGAAGTTCAAAACTTGAATTAAGCTGATAGATACTGCAGGCCCAAAAGGACAGACCAATAAGAGACAAGACAGGTTGAAAATATTATGGATGGTGTCATGCAAACAAGGCGGCAACTTGTTGGCATATAAAAAGCAGTGCTCTTGCTGCTAAAGCAAATCTTTTGCACGCAAGTGCATGAACAGAAGGAAGCACAAGTACATACGGCCACCAGCACTATGATTTGAAGACTGTGATGAGTCTCTCCACACTAGGTAGCATGTCGATTCAGGCAGGTCCATGGTGAAACATGGTTCGAGTCTGTGGGAATGATGCTTCCATGAAGGAGAACAGCAGATCAACACAAGATATCAGGTAGACATCTGTGCATCACAAAACTTCATGACTTTGACAGACCTGTGACAAATGGCTCGAAGCATTGATTGAAAATGAAGCCCTTGAAGGTAGGGTTGAAGCTGTGTGATGGCACAATACCAGTGCCGAGAGAACAGACTTCCGAGAGACAAATGCAATAAAATCAATGAAGATCTGGACTTCTAGATCATAGATGGCATCGAAGCTGGAGCAAGTTGATTTGACTGGATTTATTATTGGCACATGTACGAAGATAGTGAAAAGTATTGCTTTGCGTGTTAACCAGACAAATCATACCTTACACAAGTACAACAGGGTAATTGAACAGGGTGCAGAATATAGTGTTACAGCTACAGAGAAGGTGTGGAGACAGATTAACTCTAATATAGGAGAGGTCTGTTCATAAGTCTGATAACAGCAGGGAAGGAGCTGTTCTTAAATCTGTTGGTACCGGTTTTCAAACTTTTGTATCTTCTACCCAATGAAAGAGGATGCAAGAAAGTATGACTGAGGTAAGAAGGAACTTTGATTATGTTGGCTGCTTTCCTGAAGCACTGGGAAGTGTAGATGGAGTCAATGGATGGAAGGCTGGTTTTCGTGACGGGACTAGGCTGCCTTCACAACTCTAACTTATTGGGGTCTTGGGCAGAGCAGTTGCCATACCAAGCTGTGATGCATCTGTATAGGATGCTTTCTATGGTGCATCTAGAAAAATTGGCAAAAGTCATTGCAGAAGTGATAAATTTCCTTAGCCTTTTGAGGAAGTAGAAGTGGTGGTGTGCTTTCTCGATTGTAGTGTTGATGTGGATAGACTAGGATAGATTGTTGGTGATTTTATTCCTTGGAAACTTAAAGGTCTCTAACATTTCCTCCTCAGCACCATTGATACAGACAGGGGTGTGTCCTCCACTCTGCTTCCTGAAGTTGATGACCAGCTCCTTTTTTGTTTGCTGGCATTGAGGGAAAGACTGACAGTTTAGTAGTATGGCATAAAGACGACAATCTCCTTCCTGTACTTAGTCTTGTCATTGTTTAAGATCTGGCCCGCTGTGGTGGTGTCATCAGCAAAGTTGCAAATGGAGTTAGAGCTGAATTTGGCCACATAGTGGTGAGTGTATAAGGAGTATAGTAAGGGACACCGGTGTTGAGGATTATTGCAGAGGTGTTGTTGTTGCCTATCCTTACTAACTGCGCTCTGTGGCTCTAATGCTTAGACAGTAACCCTCAACATAGCAAAATGAATTTAGCTGAATGAATTTAGTAGCCTTGTAACTACATTCTGGATGTGGTCCAGGAGATGCAGCTGGTTGCAACTGCCCTTTGACATACCCATGCTCCAGAATAATATTCACCATAGGCAAGAGTTAGTTAGCGATCTTCCATTAGTGAAAGCTATGGTGGAGGATCTACAAGCTTATGAACGTGAATACACAATCAAAATCTAATGTGACTGCTAGAGAGATCACCAGACAAACCTGAAGCTGAACAAGAAACACTTGCAATTAAAAATGCCTGGAGTCAAGTTAGAGGTCATGCATCGACAGAAGATCTTTAACCAGATCCTAAGGAGTGGAGTGGTGTGGTAGTGATGCAGCAAACAACAGATATAAAGGCAGTGCAATGATTCAATTTTGTTAGTTACTTAGTCAAATTCCAGCCCAGTTTGTCAAGGAGTGTGAAACATTACACCAACTCACGACCAACAACATGCAGTGGCAATGGGGCACTGAACAAGCACCCATCACTAAAATCAAGCCTGTTAAATGATGCTATTTCAGCACTGCCAAGACCATGTTATAAATTATGAAGTCTTCATTGTGATGCCAGCAAGACACAAGTTAGAGCATCCCTGATGCAGCAAGGACAACTGACTGGATTTTCATCTTTGACATTCAAAAATCAAAATTATGATAAGTTCAGTTTGAGAAAGGGCACCTGTCGTTGTCTTTACGTGTGAACATTTTCGTCAACACTGACTTGGAAAAAAGTCTCTTGTGGTGGTTGAGTCAGATCACAAGCATTTAAAAGCATTTTCCTCAAGATGATACTATCTTCTTGAAAGCATACTTAAAGAAAGTCACTTAAGTTATAGAGATACAAGCAGATGTGACATATAAGCAAGGGAAGCAGATGTACATGGCAGAAATGCTGTCAAGAGCAGCACTCCCAAAAGAAGATGATGCTACAACAAGAGTGTGAAACCTTTGAGAAAGTGGAGTTGGAGGTAGATACAATTGCGAAGGTGGCGTTTGCTATTCCTGCCTTTGTTGGTCAGTGCATTGAGTATAGGAGTTGGGAGGTCATGTTCCACTTGTACAGGGCATTGGTTAGGCCACTTTTGGAATACTGCATGCAATTCTGGTCTCCCTGCCATAGGAAGGATGTTGTGAAACTTGAAAGGGTTCAGGTAAGGTTTACAAGAATGTTCCTGGGGCTGGAGGGTTTGAGCTATAAGGAGAGGCTATATAGGCTGGGGTTATTTTCCCTGGAGCATTGGAGGCTGAGGGGTGACTTTATAGAAGTTTATAAAATCATGAGAAGCATGGATGGGCTAAATAGACATGGTGGGGGGGTCAAAAACTAGAGGGTGTAGGTTTAAGATGAGTTGGGCAAGATTTAAAAAGGACCAAGGGGCAACTTTTTCATGCAGAGGGTGGTGTGTGTATGGAATGAGCTGCCAGAGGGAGTGGTGGAAGCTGGTACAATTACAACATTTAAAAGGCATCTGGATGGATACATGAATAGGAAGGGTTTAAAGGGATATGTTGGGCAAATATTTAGGATATCTGGTCAGCATGGACAAGTGGGACTGCGGGGTCTGTTCTCTATGATCCTTTCCAAAGTGAAGCAGCAGCTCATCATGCTCTGGCAGTCATCAACATAGCAGAGACACTATCTGATTGACAAGTGCCTTGCTCAAATCAAGCAACAACCTAATAAGATGTAACGCTCCAAGTGCTACATAAAGTAATAATAAAAGGATAGACCTGAAGTATGAGCTATAACTGTTTCTATAAGAGTATATTGAGCATACTGATTGCATAACATGACAGTTTGGGCCAAAGAAACAGTGACATTATGCTGAAGGAGTTGTGAAGAAAGTTGCTGAAGTGCAACCTTGCAAGCCACCATGGAATTGGGTCAAGGCTTAAAAGGCAAGACATGTGGTCTACTGGCCAAAGGTAAGTAACAAAATTAAAGACCACACCACGGTGCAGTGTTTGTGATGTATATCAAACTAAGCTAGTCAGAGAGCTGACAACAGAAACATCCCTGACAGAACATGGATGAAAGTGGGAGCAGACCTCTTCATACTTGCAGGAACTGACCAACTTGTCATTGTACCTTGCTCAAAGAGTCTCAACCCGAAATGTCAATTTTCCTACTTTTCTGAAGCTGTCTGACCTGCTGTGTCCCTCCAGCTCCACACTGTGGTGTCACTGTATATTGCTATTCTGACGACTGGGAGGTGGGCCAACAGAAATTCAATTACTACTGCTGAGTTTGTTAAATGCCTGAACACACACTTCAAACGTTCCCAATATTGTCAATTCTGACAATGGTCCGCAGTTCGAATGAAAATCTTACATGCTTAGGAATTGGGAAATTTAATACCACAAATCTCCACATTATCATCAGTCAAACTGAAAGGTTGAGGTGGTAGTGAAAATCACCAAAGAGATAAGAAACCAAACAAGTCTATCACAGGCATACAAATGACAATCCTTATTTGGAGGAATGCACCTACTTAAAGCTTAGCAAGTAGTTCAATACAGAGACTGATGTCACCTGCACACCAACTACTCATCTGGTAGCGAAAAAAACTACCAAAGCAAAAATTTAACCAAGTGCATGTAACAAAATCAAGGTGAAATGGCAGAGAGACAACTTTCATTTTGTCATGACTACGAGAATGCAGCGTTGGAAAGCCAATCAGGGTACAAACCTTCAACGTTCTCAAAAGTCAGGCCGACAGACAGCTTAGGACCTGTGCAGAGCAGTTATCATCTCAATCTTACATGTGGAAGTAAACAAACTAATATATCACTACAATTGCACGCACCCACGCACAGTTGGAGCAGCTCTTCCTCAACTATAGACAATCAGGAACATAGGAATGCATCACCTGCACAGACAAAAGGTCAACCAACCATCCGACCCAGAAGTCCACAGAAACCCAATCGAAATAAAATAACAGATACCATGACAACATAGGGATGACATTCCCTGGGGATGGAATATCACCTATAAACAGTTACCAACAGACACATACCATTAGAATCTAACTGATTGAAAGATAATGAAATGCATATGCAGAAACCAATGAGAATAACGACTGATAGAGAATTGTCTTATGTATATTGGGTAATGTGGATAACTCGAAATGCATGCTATTTTGTATGAATGATGATCTTTGCACTGAAACACAATCAATGCCCAAATGTCCTGCCTGATCTGCCACAGTGACATGACTTTTATCCTGGCACACAGCCATTTTAGAAGCACATCAAAGACTCCATTCTGACCAGACTACCGCTTGCCAACACAGAACAAGTGCCAGTATTCATTTTATGCAAAACCTCACCTCTGGACTTAATTCAAACTTAATTGTAACTTGCCAACACAAGGGAAAAGTTAAAGATATCACAAACATGCAGGCAAATGGACCTACCACATGTCGAGGCAAGTGGAGTACTCGGTGGAGCCCAGGAGGACATCTGGAGGCCTGTACCACAGGGTAACCACCTCATTGGAGTACGTGTGGCTGGGTACTGACTTGGCTCGGGCAAGTCCTGCAAACATGATGAAGATCAGATGTTAAAACGGTGACCTTTAACCTCAAACAAACAGCTCCAACCTTTCTCAAGACCTAGGTTAATATCTGGCCATTGTTTTTGAAATGGGACTACATATACTATTTACTCAACATTTGGACATGCAGTTCCATCATTGTAAAATATGTGGATATTAATATTTGAGAGAAAATATTTGTCAATTTTTCAACAATAACATATTAGTTAAGTGCTCAGGCTTCATTCATGGACAATTTGACAAATCATTGCTTTAGACTGTCCAAATGGAAATATTTTCCTTCCCAAAAATACCTTTATAAAAAGGAATATCCAGAAATGTGACAATCAACTTTATATATTTTATCTGAACAAGCATATGTAAACCTAGACCACAAATTATTAATAGTGTCTAAACAGTAAAATTACGCCATGTTCCCATGGTGTCTGATATTATTGCTGTGAGAAACATTCACAGCAGTGGTCAACAAAAAGTAAATAGCAATGAGCTAGAGCATCAAATAACTAGTCTACATTGTTTAACTATATTACTGTAGTTCAGTTCAGTTAAAAGCAAAGTTCGTTCCTGATAAAGGTTCTAGATGAAAAACTGAACAGTCTGCAGGAGCTGCAGTGCACAAACTGGGATTGTCTTTATAAACCATAATGTAAATAACAACAATTAACATACTGAAATATTTACTTAAAACATCTGCTGTAACAATTATCCCTTTAATCTTGGGAAAAACGTTTCTAGGTGCTATTAGTTACGAAGGAGGGTCACTGGATTTAAAACATTAACTCTGCTTTCTCTCCACAGATGCTGCCAGATCTGAGTTTCTCCAGCTATTTGTTTTTGTTTCTGATTTCCAGCATCTGCAGTTCATTGTTCATTATCCCTTTAATTTTTCTGGTTTGAGAAACAAAGAGCTCAAACAAGAAATGGTAGCTATATAGGAGAAATATGAATTCTACGAGACAATGCTAAGCCACACGTGACAAAATATAGGCGGAAAAATTAAGAGTTTTTTTCTTAAGTTTGTCGA
This sequence comes from Ginglymostoma cirratum, assembly GCA_024137785.1. Lineage (NCBI taxonomy): Eukaryota > Metazoa > Chordata > Chondrichthyes > Orectolobiformes > Ginglymostomatidae > Ginglymostoma > Ginglymostoma cirratum. The sequence goes on from JAHRHZ010000014.1 coordinate 63,131,432, forward strand.
TTGCTTACACCGAATTGCCCAGAGGGCAGCTAAGAGTCAACCACTTTGCTATGAGTCTGGAGTGTAGCCCAGACCAGGTAAGGACAGGAGATTTCATTCCCTAAAAGATCAGTGAACATGATAGATTTTTATAACAGTGTTTACATGGTCGCCATTTGTCTTACTGAATTCAAATTTTATCATCTGCTATGATGGGTTTTGAACCCATGCTCCAGAACAGTAGCCCAGAGTTCAGGATTACTAGTCCACTGACATTAACACTACACCACTGTCTCACTGGCTGGCACTCAGGACAATGATAGTTATGGAAATGCACTTTATGGTATATATTGGCTTATATTCCACAAAGGCATTGGTGAAGTATGTTTAAGAATTAGCAAATCATCAATGCCACTTTCAGGAAATGTTGTTTGTTATTGTATCTACAGTCTATTCTTCCATTATCATATGCACTTTCCAAAAGATAGCAAGGTTCAGCACTTTAACAAAGGACCTTACTTGCAGCATTTGGAAAAACGAGACAGATCTGTTGTCAGAGATTAGGTAGCAACGTAAGACAATTAGAAATAGCAACAGGAGTAGGCCATTCATTCCCTTGGGCCTGCTCCTCCATTCAACATTATCATGGCTGATTCGACATTCCTCACGTCCACTTTCCTGTCTTTTCCCCATAACCCTCAATTCCCCTACTGATCAAGAATTCATTTACATCCACCTTAAATATCTAGAAGGACTTTGTCCCCACAGCTCTCTGCAGCAAGCAGCTCCAAAGACACTCAATCCTCAGAAGAAATCCCCCCTCATCTCAGTCTTAAATTGGCAGCTTTTTCTTTTTTTGAGGCTATGCCATTTACTCATAGACTCTCCCAAAAGGAGAAACATCCTCTCAGCATTTACCTCATCAGGCCCCTTAAGAATCCTATATGTTTCAATGAGATGACCTCTCATTTTTCACAACTCCAGTTAGTACAGTCCTAATCAGTTTAGCCTTTGCTCATGAGACAATCCCAACACAGCATGGATCATTCCAGTGAACTTTCTCTGAATTGCCTCCAATGAAATGATATCTTTCCTTAAGTAAGGAGATGAAAACTGCTCTCAGTACTCCAGATGTGGTCTCACCAGCAACTTGTACAGTTGCAGCAAGGCTTCCCTACTCTTATACTCCAATCCCATTAAAATAAGGGCTAACATTCCATTAGCTTTCCTAATTGTCTACTGCACCTTTGTGCCCCAAGTCCCTTTGTGTCACCGCTTTCTACAGTTTTTCCTTCATTTAAATAAATCACTGTTTTCTTTCTCCCTCTCAAAAGTGAACATAGTCATCAGTGGAGCCCATTTGATACCATTTCCCACTAAAACAAATAACACAGCTGGAGAAAAAAAAAAATCATTCTCAGCTTATGGACATAGCTGGAAAAGTCAGTCTTACTTTCCTACCACCAATTTCCCTGAAAAGGTGTTGATACCTCTGTAAATACTCCGCTCAGACAGTAACTGTGGCGAAAGAAACAGCTTTTCAGGTCCGTGACCCTTGATCAGACTGAGTATCTTATTCGTCCTTTAAGTGCAGTAAGGAATGAATCATTTTCCGAGATTGATGACAAAAATTCATTCAGACCAGATTAATGCCATTTAAGGAAGACAACATCTTAAATCCCAACATGTTCAATCAGATAACATCTTGCATAATTGATCCTGGCCTCTCTTTTTTAAAACTTCCAGCTTTCATGTCAGCGGTATTGAGTGAATGGCAATGCTAATTATTCGAGTAGCAAAGAACGTAAGAACACAAGAACCAAGATGAGTAGTTTATCTGGCCCTTCAAGCCCACTCTGCTGTTCAATAAGATCATGGCTGATCTTTTTGGGGCCTCAGTTCCACTTACCCACCTTCTCACCATAACCCTTAATTCATTTACTGTTCAAAAATATTATCTTAGCTTTAAAAACATTCAATAAGGAAGTCTCAACTATTTCACTGGGCAGGGAATTCCATAGATTCACAACCCTTTAGTTGAAGAAGTTCCTCCTCAATTTGGTTCTAACTCTGCTCCCCCTAATTTTGAGGCAATGCCCTCTTGTCCTAGTTTCACCCACCAGTGAAAACAACCTCTATCTTATCTATTTCCTTCATTGTTTTATATGTTTCTACAAGATTCCCCCCAATTCTTCTAAATTTCAGTAAGTATAATCCCAGTCTACTCAGTCTCTCCTCATTAGGTTAATTCTGGAGTTGAGAGGATTGACTTAACGAATCTCCTCTGTACCCCCTCCAGTGCCAGTACACCCTTTGCAAGTAGATCAAAACCGCATGCAGTACTCCAGGTGCGGCCTCACCAGCACCCTATACAGCTGCAGCATAATCTCCCTGCTTTTAAATTCAATTGCTCTAGCAACAAATGACAAAGTACCATTTGCCTTCTTAATTACCTGTTGTACCTGCAAACCAACCTTGTGTGATTAGTGTACAAGGACACCCAGGTCCCTCTGCACAGCAGCATGCTGCAACTTTTTTTTAAACTGTTCAAGTAATAGTCCTTTTTACTGTTATTCCAACGAAAATGGATGACTTCCCATTTATCAACATTGTACTCCATCTGCCAGACCTTTGCCCAAACTATCTATATTCCTCTGCAGACTGAGTTCTCTGCACACTTTACTCTACCACTCATCCTAATGTCATCTGCAAACTTTGACACACTGCATGTGGTCCCCAACTCCAAATCATCTATGTAAATTGTAAACAACTGTGGTGCCAACACTGAGCCCTGAGGCACACCACTAGTCACTGACTGCCAATAAGAAAATCACCCATTTATCCCCACTCTTTGCTTCCTTTAGTTGACCAATTCTCAATCCATGCTAATAAATTGCCTGTAATGCCATGCACTTTTATCTTATGCAGCAGCCTTTTGTGCTGCACCTTGTCGAATACCTTCTGGAAATCCAGACACACCACATCTACTGGGTCCCCGTTGTCCACCACGATCATAATGCCTTCACAGAATTCCAGCAAGTTAGTTCAGAATGACTTGCCTTTCATGAAACCATGCTGCGTCTGCCCAATGGGACAATTTCTATCTAGAGGTCTTGCTATTTCTTCCTCGATAATAAATTCAAGCACTTTTGCCACTATGGAAGTTAAGCTATCTTGATTTATAATTCCCCATCTTTTGTCTACTTTTTTTTTAAAACAGTGGTTTCACATTTGCCATTTTCCAATCTGCTGGAACTGCCTCAGAGTCTAGCAAATTTTAGAAAATTACTACAAGCACATTTGCTATTTCTCCTGCCATCTCTTTTAGTACTCTGGGATGCATTCCATCAGGGCCAGGAGACCTGTCTACCTTTACCTCCATTCACTTGCCCAACACTACCTCTTTCATGATAATGACTGTGTCTAAGTCCTCACCTAACTTAGTCACCTTGTCGTCAATTACTGGCACGTTATTCGTGTCCTCTGCTATGAAGGCAGAGAAAAGCCATTATAACTCAAAGATAAAAGGTACTGCAGATGCTGGAGAATCTGAGACAACAAGCATGGGGCTGGATGAACACAGCAGGTCAAGCAGCATCACAGGAGCAGGAAAACTTGACGTTTCGGGCCTAAACCCTTCATCAGAAATTTCTGATGAAGG